>CABFOW010003425.1:40095-74550 GCA_902141385.1 Timema californicum
CACCGCGTCTTACTACCCGTTCGGGTTATACGCACTTACGCTAATGTGTAATGGTAGTGTGATTGTGAGATGAAATGGAGGACCTACAGTTTAACGTGGAATCCGAACCACGGTGGAGGCCTGGCATTCCCCACATTCACAAGATGTCTTGTCAGAGGTGAAGGAAGGGTTTGGTAATCAGATAAATCTGTGCCAGGACCGAGGATTGAACCCTGGCCGCCAGCACAGAAGTCTGACACCTTACCCCTAGACCGCCAGGTCACCGGCGTCATTTTAAAGTTTTCATCGGGGAACGAAGGGGGAAAATATAAGTTTTTATTCAAATTACACACCAACAACTAAATATCTAAGTAAAGTTGATATCCTTTGACGAGTAAACTCTTAACTAAAGAATAAGGTAGGGCTTGTTATATAGATTCTTTCTCAATAAAAAGTTTAAAATACATTTTAATTCAATAATCTGTAGCCATCGCTGCAACGACCCACTAATAGTAAATTTTTAAGCTGAGAAAATTCTCGTATAAATATCACTAAATTTGGATCTAAATTAGAGCCATTATTTTTAGTGAGTAATTTATATCACAATTTTACTATATTTTTTTTAAAGTAAAGTTTACTTCTCAATGTTACCATCTGATCACCTAATAAAAAATCTTCCAATCTGTTTTATAATTGTGGTTACATTTAGATTAGTTTTGAAGAACCAAAAGAAAATTGCTATATATATATATATATATAGCAATTTTCTTATATATATATTTAATATTCTCTACGCAGAGATTAGACTTTAATGGCGAAGCTTTGTTAGTGGACCTGGGCTACACATAAGGAGTAAAGAAATTCAGACTAACAAGCAAATAGGCAAAAATTGTGTATGGGACACGTTCTTAGCCAAAATTAAATTTTCTTTTAACATTTGATCATAATCGCACACTTTTAAAATATTTATTTGGTATAATAGTCTAATTCTATTAATAATGTTTATGTAGTTAAAGGATGGCATGGTGGTCTAGGGGTAAGGTGTTGGTTATCTGTGCTGGAATCTGGGTTCAATCCTCGATCCCGGCACAGATTTATCTGATTACCAAACCTTTCCTTCACCTCTGACAAGACGTGTATTAATTACAACTTGTGAATGTGGGGAATGCCAGGCCTCCACCGTGGTTCAGATCTCACGTTAAACTGTAGGTCCTCCTTTTCATCTCACAATCACCCTACCATTACACATTAGCGTAAGTGCGTATAACCCGAACGAGTAGTGAGACGCGGTACTAATAATAATAATAATATGTAATTAAACTCTAAATAAAACGTGTGGGGAGATCTCAACAACTAGCTTAATGTCACGAAGTTCTAAGTGTTGGGAACAGTTGGCGTAACAACGCGGGAAGCATCAAGAACACATCAGAGGAATATCGTCCACTCTCACCAAGATAATTGACGAACACGTCCATGCTGAAACCCTCATCGACATATAATCTGAAATCGCAGCCACCACCGTGGACCTGCGCTCCTGGGAGGACCGTCTCCGCACCCGGAAGTCCGTCGATCAATGAATCAAACCCAATCGCGGCCGGTTATAGTCAGCAGGGAACAGATTCTGGCCCAACTGCTTTAAGAACTCGCCCTCCTTCATCACACAGGAGGAACCTGCGGTGACACCATCCCGAATTAGATCGTTCAGCCTAGTCACAAGCCCCTGCAAAGTTGTCCATTTTCGAAGAGACACCGATTTAACGGCTACCACCATGCCAAGAGAAAAGAATCAGCGAATACCCCAATCCCAACCAGGACCCCTTCCGGCAATTGAAAGAATGCGTGGATCGCCTTCTCCCACAAGCACAACAGCACCCAGAAGCGGCTCTTCCACCAGGAGTCCAAGCAGTGTGGCCCAGATTGGCAGCCCCTATCGTCCCTACTAGGGAAACCTGGACGTCTTTGCATCCACCAGATACACCACTTCTGGTAAGCCGAGGAGACCACAGCCCTTAGAGCGGCCTTGTCCTTCAAAGGCAAAGCATCAGAGCTCCCTTTAGGAAGGGACAAACATCAGGCAAATTTCCTGCTCGCCATGGCCTCAAGATATCCAGAGCTACCTGTAACTACTCAGCAGATGCTCTTACACCACCTAGACATGGTGTAACATCACTCTGACCAAGGATTAGCCCACGGCAATCGCAGCATCTGATGGGGATGCCGGGGCTGCCATACACCCACCGCTGTCCATCTCACCAACAACAATAGTATCGAGCTACAATCCTCCGCCACCGAGAGCAGGTGGAGGAGGGTCAGGAGGAACATACAGAAGGCGTGGCAGAGGAAGACAAACGTTATATGCCTCATCTTTAGAAATATGCATTTAATTGTATTAATGTTGACTGTACCCCATGTATTTTCTTGAACCAATCAAACTGCCAGGTATCTCCTCTCCTGATGGGTGGATGTGGCTAGGGAGGGAAGTTTTTGGATAAGGTCTCAAGGGGTACGTACGTACCCCCCAAAAGAAGATGGGTCTCATAATTCCAGCAGTTCCAGAGGTACGTCTGGTGGGGAGAAAATCGTTTTTTTTTCGATAAGGTATCAAGGGCTTCCCCCTAACCAAAGATGGGCCCCATAACCTAAGTAGCTCCAAAGGTACGTNGTAAAAATTGTTGTAATTTTAATAGCATATTCGCATATTCAAGTGAAAACATTTGTATTAAAGAGCTCTCATTTTTCAGTTTATTAAATAGGTCAATATTGTGTTTGACAAGAATATACACTTTCGTATGTAAAAGTAGATAGTAGATTATTCATAGAAAGAGACCTATCTCCGAGATCACTGTTTATACAATAAGGTTCTCCCAAATTGAATAATACTATATCTTAGATATTGTAAATACAGTTTATACGTTAATATTGTTAAATACAAATGTTTGTGGTTTCATCGTGTTTTTGTTTTGTTTTGTTTTTTTTAGATTCTGGATGACGTCGAGAATAAATGTTTGATGAAAGAGGAAACCTTACCAAAGAAATTCCATAAGTTTCCATGGTGGTTTTTCCCTCATCCTCAAAGTCTGGTCGAGAGCTCTATCTTGTTCTAAAAGTTATAAAGAGGGAGACTAAACTTTATTGAACTGAGCTTAACTTGGTTACTCTTGCCTTAATTCAACTGAACTTTACTGGACTTTAGAGAGATCAACGAGATTTTAATAAAACAGACTAAAATTGAAATAACTGACTAAACTGATCTTGTCTATGCTTGACATTAATTAACTCATTTGAACTATTCTTGGCTTGACTAAACAAAACTGAAATCCACCAAACTCAACATAGTACACCTGAATAGTAATGGCAGTTACGCGTGAAAAGGAATACATTTCATAATGTCTAGTTTATTGGTAATGGAGGGCTTAAGGCTCGAATCTCAGCCAATCTTACTAAGATGATGTTTATTAAATTGTTCACCCCTCTCCCTAAAAGCGTTTGAGGGCTTATTTCCTAAAACATAATAATTCTTAATCCTACTTCATAAGTGTGATTATACAGATAAACCTGGCGGGTAGTAAGATGTATGTAACAGGATATAAGATAAAATAAAGATTATTGATCACCATTGATCGTACCTAAAATCGATTTAACTTATCTTAATTATTTATCTATTTCTTTATCTCACCTTTAATTTTACTGAACTTTACTGAATTTTGTTTACGTTGACTTGGAGATTACCTATTTAACGTGTTCTAACGATAGAGAAACGTTTATTAATAATATTAACTAGTGTTAGAAACTTGACTATTCTTAGCTCAACTTGAGTTGGAGTGACTTTACTGTACACAAAAATGATTAAGACGGTTCTGTCACAAAAAGTGTCCCGAATTAAATGGGTTTTATAACACTTCACTTGCTTTCACATACCCGTAAGTTAATTAACTTCTAATTATAATAAGTAGAACTCGGTACTAATTAGCAACCTCGGAGTAAAATAATGAACACATACATTTTAAAACATAATCCAATGCCTTCAAAGGATAGTGTTTTTTATCGCAGCGTCTTATTCTTGTCCAGGTTTGATGCATACATTATAATTGCTTTTATTGGCTTATGGATGAGAAAGGAAGCATTTAGGAGTAATGCACCCTCATTCAAGTGGAAGAATATTGGGAAACCATTTAGGGAAAATCACCTTTAGTGGACGCGACTAGGATTCGAGCCCCGATCTCCTTCATCAGCAATATAAAGAATATTGTTCTGAACCTAATATTACGTAAATTATTCCGGTCCAGTGGTAGTAAATTATCAATAGCTTAATCCCAAAATTACATATTGATATTTTTATAGCGTCTCATTACCCAACCGTGATATTTGAATATAATTACAATAATGAGATTGGTATGAAGACAGAAGAAATAAAAGAAAATACATATTTATTTGCGTGGACGGAGAAGGTAAAACAAGAACACTAACAACAAATTATAGCAAAAGGAGGAATTTGACGTCTAGATTGTATGCCCACCGATCTTTTAATGTATCCCTTTTCTAGATAAAGTTTGTATATTTTTTTTAACACTCCCAAGTGTCTTGTGCCCTTAGAGTTTTTTAAATATGTCAAAGACAGAATGAAAATGACAGACATATGTATGAATAACACATATATAACGTTGAATCGTCAAATTTTTCCAACGATTGTTCTTGAAATTATTTAAATTATTTGTAATATCACAAATATAATACAGTATTTTTTCATACTATTTATTATTTCTTTTTTAATTTTAAAATTAAAAAACTTTAGATATAACTTATTGATTAATTTTCTTACGTCCATTTTTTGAATAAACATACAGCATTAGTGATATCATTTAAAAGTTGTGTAACATTTGGGATATTAAAAACCAAAACTAACATTAAAATGTAATAAATACTCTTTTAAAACTGTCTAAATTGATGTTAAATATTAAAAATTATAATATTTTAAATTAAAATTGGTGAGAAAGTATCACCTAAGAAACAGCTTTGAATTACTCGATTTATAATATTAGTACTTTAAGCTTAATCATAAAACTTATTTTAAGAAACGAAAAAACAAGTATTTTTCAGAGTTATTTTCAGCATGAGCTAGCACCACTGCAGCCAACCATTCAGCAGAAACTCATTACTAGGAGCCGAGTGGAGTTTAGAGCGCTATAGTTTCACTCGAGTTAACACTATGTTGGAGCAAACACCAAGAAAGCTAATCGAATAAGGGGGTGAAGGGAAGGACATAGAAAATGGAGAGGATGATGTGGGGGTATTTCTAAGGGGAGTGGGGGGAGAGAGAGAGAAAGCAGTAGAGGAAGATAGGAAGGTTGAAAAAGACAAACACACATCAAGAGTGAGTGAATTTATGAGAGAAAGAGTAAGAAGTAAACGCAAGAAGGAAGTATAAAAAAGGATACAAAATTGAGACTGGGTGTATGTAAAAAAAGAGGAAAAGAAATAAAAAGGTGCAGGGAAAGAAATGTATAAAAAGGTAAACAAGGGTAAAAATATAAAATAGAAAGAGTAAGAGGGTATGAGGACTATCTGTGTGTGATAGAGAGGAAATGAAAAGAACGAAACGGAATGTTGAGAGAGAGAGAGGGAGAGAGAGAGAGAGTGAGAAAGAAGAGGGGGTTTCAATGAAGGGGAGTTGAAGGGGAGCTGTTTAAAGTGCTTGCCGCCCACGAGCCCATCTCCATGTACCCAAGGGGGTGAGTTGATTCCATCAAGATTCACAAATATTTTAATGTGTGTCTAGTGTATGACTTGGACTCGCTTTCAGAGGGGGAGGGGGGTAAAGGTGGAATTTACACTTGACAGGTTTTAATTGATTGAATTAATTTGATTGCTTCTGTCGGATATTGTGTTCAGACAAGGTTGATGGGATGAAGTTTATCTGGTGGTATTTATTGCACTTTCACTCTTGTAATAGATACTGTAAAATTTACAAATTTACAAAAATTGTTTGATAACGTTCTAATATTGGATTTATCTACGAGTAGATGAGTTTGTAGCAAGTTTAATGTTTAAATTCACAATACCAATGCAACAAAGTTAATTTTAAATTATTTGATCAAGTATTTTAAACCTGAAAATAAATGATACGTATATATCATATTCAATATACACTTTAAATGAATATATTTTACTCAATACAATTAAAAAATTATCATTAAAAATTGAATATAAGCTATAAATAAAGTAAAGATTTAAAAAAAATCCAAATTACTGAATTTTTAAAACGTTTCCACTTTTCATAGGTGTGTATCAAGTGGATAAAAAACTAAGGTTTACTCAAATATTTTACCAAACACATATATTGTGTAAAGAATTATTTTATTTAAAAAGCCTTGTAAACTGAATTAACAATGGCCTTCCTAAAACATTTGAAACATGAAATTTATAAACTTCAGATCCAGTATTTGAAATAGCCCAATGCACCACCTCTCTTTTACAGTGGATTAGTGAGTATTTAAAAAGCAAAACTTTTGAATATTATGAAATGTAATGAACAACTCAAATAAAATTGTAAATATTTTAATGATTAAATTTGAAGGAAGAAAAATTTGTTAAATTTTTAGTGCCTGAGACAATATTAACGTCATTAACTTAGATTAAAATAATTTTAGCAACACGCCTTACTTACTACCCGTTCGGGCTATAGGCTTATGTATTAAGAACCTACTTTAATGGGTTAGGGACTAGGAAGGTTGAATTTAGAGGAAGTGTACCCACATTTGCACGGAGAGAGTGAATAACAATTTAGGGAAAAAACCTCATTACACCCAACTGGAATCGAACTACATTATTCCCATCATCTGTAGTATAGTCTAACACGAAAGTAGCGCCTTATACCACGCAACCACCGAATTGGGTAGTAAAAACGTTAAAAGTGGCCTAACATCTTCAAGGGTAAAAAAAATAAAATTAATATATAGAAATGTAAAAATAAAATAAATATATATAAATTTAAACATAATAAAAATGACAATCTTTTAGGTTATAGACAGAAACATGCTGTATTTTACTAGATAAGAATGTATGTTCGGTTTTTATTTAGCTATCTTCAACAACAAAAAAGCCGATTTTTAGTCGTTGACTCCACAAGCATATCTATAGCAATTTTATTGACTAAAGGGTGACCTGGCGGTCTAGGGGTAAGGTGTCAGACTTCTGTGCTGGCGGCCGGGGTTCAATCCCAGGTCCCAGCACAAATTTATCTGATTACCAAACCCTTCCTTCACCTCTGACAAGACATCTTGTGAATGTGGAGGATGCCAGGCCTCCACTGTGGTTCGGATTCCACGTTAAACTGTAGGTCCTCCATTTCATCTCACAATCACCCTACCATTACAACATTAGCGTAAGTGCCTTACCATGTAAATCTTGTTCGCGCGTGCCATAGATTTCCCATCCTTGCCCTAGATGTTGTTCCCCCTGCTCCCCTACCTCCTTATGCAGGATTTTTTTTTACCAATAAACTAGAAAATTGGTGACGATTAGTTTAAAGTCCAAATTTCAGCTGTATGGCTGGGAATAGTTTTACACAAATGATATTTCACTGGTTTTTTATTTCATTTATTCTATTTCCTCCAAAATGGCTTCATCATCCCTAACCCTTAAATTAAACTATTAATAGTCTTGGTGTTGAATGTAAAACTCCCCAAAAAAAGTAGTTTCAAGTAATATTATCAATTCAGTATTGTACTAAGAAGTTTACGATGAAGCTTATAGCCACATTTTAACTTTATTTTATCATCGCGTCTTACTACCCGTACGGCTTATACGCTTAAGTACTAATTACGCTAATGGGTTATGAATAAAGAAGGTTGAATTTATAGGAAGTGAACACGCATTTACATGGAGGGAGAGTGAAAACCTTTTAGGGAAAACCACCCTCAGTTCAACGGACCGAGATTCAAACCTCAATCTCCTCGTTCTCGGCAGTCTAGCTCATCATGATAATAGTGCGTTAGCTAACTACGCCACCGAGGCGGATCATTTTAACCTTAATTTTACATTTTTTAACCTATAAATATAAGAGTAATATTAGTACTTCATTATAAATTTTATTATGATTTATTTAAAAAATGTATATATTCAAATAAAATATAATTTAATATATGTCACATTAATGGATTAATACCCAACTTTATTTAGTCATATATTAACCAGTTTGTGTATATATTTCTTAGTAACGTTGGAATTTTTAAAAGCGTCTCTATTTTGATTAGGAGATCATACACACTTATTCGTAAAAGGATAAATTGAATACCGGACATTTCGTAATAGTTTCACTAAATATTGTGGAGTAAATATTTGTCTCAATTAGCTTTCATGTTCATGTAGCGAAGCATCAAGATGTGGAAATCAGGAGAGCACGTAGTTTAAATAGGTGGTGTGGAAATGAGAAGACTGGCAAGAGGGGGAGGAGGGGGGGTTGATGGTATTACGAGCTTCAGTTGATACGATGCTTTAACTTGTCTTCGAGGTGGAAGCAGCACTCCAGACCGGGTCTTGAATGTTAAGTGACTTCACTTAAAGGAATGAGTACAAAGCAGGAAGAGGAGATTAATCTTTAAAACATACCAAATTTTCGTTGGGATAGCTATTAACACTTGTACTCTTTTATTAATATTGTCTAATTCTACTTAGAATCTTAAACGAAATCATTTAAGATCATTTTACCAATAACAATTTATTGCACAAATTTAACATACGCTATAAATAGTGACTCGATGATTTCACATAATTTCAGTTCACGCGCTTTAATGTGTTAAACTCGCTACTTTATGCTTTTCCCGTATAATTTGTAAGACAAATTAATTAATATATGCTGTCGAAGACGGGCAGATCGGGGTTCAATCCTGGTTGGGTGCACTGAGGGGGAATTTTTCCTAAAGGGTTTTCCAATCTCCCTCCATGCAAATATGGGTACCACTTCTTCTCAATTAAACCTTACTAATCCCAAGATGCTTAGGAATATATTGGGTCCAAAAAAAGGGATGAGACTACTGGAGATTGGAGGAAGTTACATATTGATGAGTTACATACCCTGTAGTCAAAATAATATATTTTTAGGGTAATCATGTCTCAAAGATTATGATGGGCAGGACATGCAACGTGAATGGGAGAATCTAGGACCTTGTTCAGGGTATAGATTGGCAAATCCAATGGGAAGACCTAGACGCAGAAGGGAGGATAACATTTGAATGGACTTGAAAGAAAGGGCCAGTTTCATAGTCAGACTTATTTCGCCTCAAGTGCGGCGCTACACTAAATACAAGACGACACCTACCTAAACCAGATTGGAATGGGCCGTTCTCGTATAGGAAACTGGCCCATTCCATTCTGGTTTAGGTAGGTGTCGTCATGTACTTAGTGTAGCGCCGCACTTGAGGCGAAATAAGTCTGACTATGAAACTGGCCCAAAGTGTAAATGTATAGCATTAGCTCAAGATAGGAATAGATGGCATAGTTCTTAAGTGCAAAAGTGAATTTTCGAGTTCCTAATTCCACAGAGTATGTAAGTAATCAGTTTAAAATTTGTAGAATTACATGATTCTTAATCTTTTATAGATTCTGTTCTTTTTATATCACGATAATTTCATCTTATTTTGTATTACACAACTTCGTTATTATTTATAAATAAGTTATTATTTTTTAACCTAGCTCTGCACGTTAATTTTATTAATGGGTCCAAATTGAACAGTACAATTTTTTCAAAAATATATTTTCATGAAATTTTTTGTTTTGGCTATACCGACTGTAGATACACAACTAAATATCAGAACATAATATGCCCGGCTGAAATACAATCAGATAATCCCAAAAAAATATGATTTACCCAAGTAAAGCGGACGCCATATTCCTTATCAGATAGGTGTTGTTGGAATGTATTGAGACATTGCCACTTGCTGTTGTTTTTTACAAGATAACCATTCGCCCCCACCTATATTAAATTACCCGCCAAGATGTTATAGACTCAAATATTCTTAGTAATTCGTGTTGTTAAATGAACTTAAAGGGAGACAATATTTATTTCTAACTCTTTAACGTTTGTGTCCCCTTTTTGCAGTAAAATTTATAAGCATGAGTTAATATTAAATTTTTTAACGATTTTATATCTAAAATAACTATTTATAATACATATAAAAATAAATAAAATACTTGCTAAGTGATTAGCAATATTAAACTTATATTTATATATTTATTTGAGCATTAAAATATATTAATGAACGTGTCGATGATTAAATAATACATCGGTAAAACTCGTATTTAATTATTTTTATGTAATTTTGAATTAAAAGCTGAGACAAAATTAGTGACTTTCATCAATCAGTGAAGTGTTTTTTTTAATTATTACATTAAACATCAATTTTATTGATTACTTAACTTAGAGGCTAGGAAGGAAGTTTGAAGGCTGCGCGCTGACTTTAGAATTGAGATGAGAGGGGAAAACCACAGTGATGAATCGAAATTTACATATAATCCCCAGTGAACCAATTTGAGATTCGAACTTAAACCTCTAGTTACCGATAATCCTGTTCTTGGTGAGATTGCAGGTTTAGACCAGTCGTTCTCAACTATCCCTTATCTATGGTTCTCAACCTTTTTCTGCTCGTGGCAAACTATTATTTGTCGCGATTCCTCCAGACAGACTGAACGTGCAAGTTGGTGACACTAAGGTGAAACTTGAAAATGCACATACGCAGAAAGACATCTCAGTTGAAAAGAAAATTACCACGAATAAAAATGCTATGTAAGAAACGAGAAAACATTCTCATTAATTACTCAAATTTTTTATTTTAAGATTTTAAATTCTCTGGGAAATAAATACATTTAAAGGGTTGGAATATTTTCCTCTTATTTAATTCTTAAATTAATATTTAATTAAATTACTTTTAATTTTTTTTTCTTTCGAAGGAAGTTGTGCTACGGATTTTTATAGCACAAGAAGAATCCGTTGAATCCGGCTGGGTTAGAACCCACGAACATCGGGCCCTGAGGCGAGAAAATTACTCCAAGAAGTCAACGATTGTTTAATAGATATTAAGATTAACAATCAGCACATTATGATAATACATAAAAGTAGTTATAGGGCTACTGTTTAGACAAGATCTGCAAATAAATGGTGGTACAGTTGATTATAAGATGTCTGGGTTATACTCATTCCGAGATACACTTTCTTTGTTGATTTAATTTTAAACCACAAACAATAATTTTAATAGTAATAATATACCTATCCACCCCAGCATTCACTCGGAATAAAATGTAAGCTCGTCTTATCTGATATGTTGGTGATGTAGAGCTTAGGATTCAAATCCCGCCATGCTATGATGAGAGTGGCTATTTTTACCTTAATAGTTTTCCAGTTTACTGCCGCCCAAATGTTGAAACAATTCGTTTGAATTTTACTTCCCTCTTATTAACTCCACGAGAGTTTAACTTTAATTTTTAGCACCGCATCTTACTACCCGATTGGGTTATACACCTATATACTAATTACACTAATGGCTTAGGGATTTGGAAGGCATAATTTAGATGAAATGTACCCGCATTTGCGTGGTAGTTATAGTGTAAAAGGTGACCTGGTGGTCCAAGGGTAAGGTGTCAGACTTCTGTGCTGGCGGCCGGGGTTCAATCCTCGGTCCCAGCACAGATTTATCTGATTACCAAACCCTTCCTTCACCTCTGACAAGATATCTTGTGAATGTGAGGAATGCCAGGCCTCCATGGTGGTTCGGATTCCATGTTAAACTGTAGGTCCTCCATTTCATCTCACAATCACCCTAACATTACACATTAGCGTAAGTGCGTATAACCCGAACGGGTAGTAAGACGCGGTGCTGCTAATAATAATAATAATAATAATAATAATAATAATAATAATAGAGTGGGAAACCATTTAGGAGAAGCCACCCTTAGTGTTCTCAATCGCAATCGAACCCTAACCTCCCCATCTTCGGCAGTCTAGTCCAACACGAGAGTGTATAACTAAAGGGGGGTAAAAGATACAGGTATATTACCTCACACTTACATGTTTGGTTCCAGACCACCGTCGTAACTAGAAAACCGTTGCAATTTGAAACATTACAATATTTTTCATTTATCAATGTATGTACTTCACTGAAATCGTCATATACGGACCTAACTATCGTAAATAACACATTTGTAGCTAAAATAAACACTGTGAACCTTATTTCCCGAATATACAGATACAAATAAATCACTGGACACTGATGTGAGCGGTAGTGTCATGTTGCTAAGATGTATCTGCGAAGCAAGCCCCTCGATTGAAAAGCGTCGTAAGTGCGAACTGTCGTAAATGAAGGTATACCTGCACTGCAAAATAAACTCTTATGTATTTATCTACCAGTTGGTGTAACTTTTACACGACTCTTTCAGACACTATCTGTTTATAAACTTCATAACTCTCTCTACACGTAGGTATTTTGCTAAAACCTACCATTTTAAGAAACCCATATTTTTATTCTATTACGCTCAGAAATTTTGCAGGTTTTTATACCAAAAAAATATTTAATAAAAAAATTAAAATGTTGCTAATTTAAATACGGTTAGTTTGATTCGTTATCTAAATATATATCAACAGCTCTTGAATATCTGTTATGAATGTATTGGAATTTAATTTTAAAATTTTTAAATGAAGAGATAAAGTTTTGGTCAAATAAAGGTAAAGGAATGCCATGTCTCCACCGTGGTTCGGATTCCACGTTAAACTTTAGGTCCTTCATTTCTTCTCACAATTACCACACCATTGCACATTAGCGTAAGTGCGTATAACCCGAACGGGTGCTAATAATAATAATAATAATAATAATAATAATAATAATAATAATAATAATAAATAAAGGTAAAACCCACAATAGATATTCCAAAACTATTGAGATTGAAATGTGTGGAAAATTAAACAAAATGGATTAGCTGAAGCAATATTTTATTTATTTTGGTCAGAATTTATTTTTTATCATAAAAACTGCGAAAGAACGATAATTGAACCGCGTACCCTTTCGTTCCACCCTTAATGACATACGGTTTAGTTCGAAGTAATAAACAGCTTCTGTAAAAAGTAAATTAGGACTGTTCACAGGCACATTTTAATTCATACCTCAGATTAATTACCACTAATATAGGAAATAGTTCTTTAGGGGCTTTGGAGTGTTATGTGGAATAGAATATGTGAATAACAGAAAGGGGTGATTTTATTATCATTGCAATACTTTCATTTTTACTCCCTAATATCTATACCTCACCCTTTTCTGGGACTGAAGACAAATGGAAGAAGGAAAGGAATGGAACAAAAATTGTTGCTACTTCGCCGTTTATAATTCTCATCTGCATATCTCGGGTCATTAACCTCCACCCTCCCTTTTTTTCTTCTTCTTCTTGATTATACACTTGGTGTGATTTCCCTGGGCGGATTTCACTTCCATTCCCCCATTGACACCCCTCCTACCCTTATTTCCAACCCTCGGCCTGAACATTTCCATCTGTTTCCAAACAAATAAACAATCTGTAAGAGTTGAGTTTCTAAGCGGATCAGCCGGCTAGAATGGACTACGTGAACGAATCGCTTTTGTTGAATTAAGCTTAATTTCCAGACCTTTCTTGTGATATATATCTCTTACGTCATGAATATCATTAAAAAGCGTAAAACCCGAACGGGTAGTAAGACGCGGTGCTAAATATTATTATTAATATCATTAAAAAGATTATAATTCAAGACGCTAGATTTAATTATGCCGCTGATTAAACATCTTAATCCGTATAGGTGGGCAATATACATAGGTGTTACAACTAGTATAACCAGCTTCGATGGCCGCATGGTCTAAGGCGCCACTCTCACAGTAGGCTAGACTGCTGATAATGGCGAGATCGTGGTTCTATCCCAGTTGGGTATATTTATTTCCAAATGGTTTCTCACTCTTTATTATTCTTTCTCCACGCAAACGCGGATACATTTCATATAAATTCAATCTTACTCAACCTTAGCGCAATTGGTTCATAAGCGTATAACCCAAACGGGCAGTAAGACACAATGCTAAAAAAAACTCGTATAGTCTTGTTTGTCAGTGATGTAATGTTTGGGTTGGAATCCTGGACTGAATTGTAATGGGGTTTGGGGGGTGGGGGTTATACATTTTTTCTACTTTTCATCCTTTTAAATTTGAGTACATTTTTTATATATTATACCTCCCTCATCTCTTATTATTAATATTAGCACCGCATATTACTACCCATTCGGGTTATACGCACTTACGCTAATGTGTAATGGTAGTGTGATTGTGAGATGAAATGGAGGACCTACAACTACAGTTTAACATGGAATCCGAACCACGGTGGAGGCCTGACATTCCCCACATTCACAAGATGTATTGTCAGAGGTGAAGGAGGGATTTGGTAATCAGATAATTCCATGCCGGGACCGAGGGTTGAACCCCGGACCTCCAGCACAGAAGTCCTACACTTTATCCCTATACCACCAGGTCACCCATCTCTTATTACTATAATTAAATGCGGGTAGCTGAGACGTGCTCAAAATGTCAGAGATGCAAATAACTCATTAAATGGAGTAGTAATTATGTTTAGTCCAATTCGTAAGAACAAATAAGAAATTACTAAGTTTGTTTCGGCTGATAAATAGTATCACTTAAACCGTGTATTACTTACCAGTGACAGAAACACATATTGAACAGATACTAATTTAACAACTATGTTTTACCATGAATCTCCTACTTTTACGAAAAACTCCCACGTCCAGAGAAACAACTTAGTGATCACCCTATGAAAGAAGGAGAAAGAAAAAAATCCTTCAATCCAATCTTGCTAAAAGTTAGGTCTTGGTGTACCTAACATGATTCAGATCAGTAACAGCGCCATCTGTTGTCCAAGCAGGGAAAAATAAGGGAAAAAATACAGCTTATACTCGGGGGTTTGGTAATTGATGGGCTAAACTTGACTTTACGTCGTTTCATGGCTAGCTAAATCTCTATGTGGATTATTGCTGACTTTCTGAGTGCCCCAAAGTAATCTACCTTTTGTTCAAATGATGGAATAGTTTTTTATATAAAGTAGGGAGAAGCGGAAATGGATACGGCAAAGGTTGAATTATTCACGCAAGGCTAGTTAAAGAGTAGGGAATTCAAGAAAGATAGCTTTATATCTATCACAGATGCAATCACTCTAAGATATACATTCTAGTAATAAACAACAACTTAAAAGTTGAATCAAAAGGTATGTGCTTTATTTAGTAATTTAGGCTCTTACATAGATTACTGTATTTCAATTTGTTTATGTCGAGCCATAATATAATAACTTACCGAATAAATGATCTTATAAGCGGTTTCTTATTCATTGTTGTAACTTATAGTAGAATTATGGTAGTAAGGTACTTTTGTAAATTACAAATATTTATTTTTTGTGTACAAAAAAATGTAAAAGTTTATTCATACATATTTTAATTATTTTTTTTATCCGTCTTGGTACTCGTTCCTCACGGTTACTATTTCTGAAAGATAAACACACCCGTGCAAGTAGATCACAATCCACCGAACAGATGTATATTCCCATACATAGATCTCAAATACATGTTCGTTCTTTCACTGTCTTGGCGGTGATCTGGTAGTCCAGGGGTAAGGTGTTGGACTTCTGTGCTGAGGGTCCAGGGTTTAATTCTCGGTCCCGACACATATGTATCTGATTACCAAACCCTTCCTTCACCTATGACAAACCATCTTGTGGATGTGGGGAATGCCAGGCCTCCACCGTGGTTCGGATCCCACGTTAAACTGTAGGTCTTCCATTTCATCTCACAATCACCCTAACCATTACACATTAGCGTAAGTGCGCATAACCCGAACGGGTAGTAAGATGCGGTGCTGCTAATAATAATAATAATAATAATAATAATAATAATAATAATAATAATACTGTCTTGGCATCAAACGATTTGAACAAACTAGATAACTCGACTCGTCACCCAACATATACAATTTTCTTTCAGCGTGAGGTCACGCAATGTATCTTGTCTAACAAGCTAAACTAAGCTCTTGAAATTACTTGAATTTTAAATGAGAGTATGAATGAGCGTGCGAATGTTTTTCTGATTATTTGAATTTTCCTCTATTAAAATGTGTTTGTTTTTCACTAATGTAATATCGTATGTTGTATTCGAGCCTGGTTAAGTGGAAGAGAAGGCTAAGGCCTTAACTTCACCAGATAAATAAAGGTCATTATTATTATTATTATTATTATTATTATTATATTATTGTTAATAGATGAAGTTGAAATTGTTTATATGTTTACGCATACATTAATAATTACGCTATTGAAATATAAATATTGGATGGAGAATTGAATAAATATTATTCCAGCATCTGTTTGGGAAAAGAGTGGGAATCCATCTGAGGTAAAAACACTCTCAGTTCATCCAACTGGGATTAAAACCACAATCTCCCCGACACACAGTGGGGAATTTTACCGAAAACGTGGCTAAAGCACTTATAATCATATGTATCGTTCAATAAACTGTACTCATGTTTTTTGGAGGGGGATGGGGAGGGGGTCGCTAATAACGAACTCGATATCAAAATTACGAAATAAAGAATTGACGATCAAAAATAGTTAATCGAAAACCCCCACACCCCCCAAAATAATTACTCTTAAATATCTAAAAAAAATTATGTTCGGAGGATTTTGGTTTTTTTTAATTAAGAATACAATAAATGTATAATATAAACGTAGTTTTTGATAACAGTAGCATACCCTACATTATTTATGTATTTATTCATTTATTTGCTTGTACCCAGCCAGAAAACCCATACTAGGATGTACATAAATCAATCGGTACAGAGAATTTGATAGAAAACTATATTATAGATACGAATATAAAAAGTATACAAACATGAAAAATATAAAAGTGGATTTTTTTAGATGAAAATAAACAACGAATTACATAAAGTAAATATACTGCATATTTATACAGTAAATACATTACTCAGAATCTCTGTCCGAGCCACTTTAAAAATAATTCTGTGACATTTATTTTAATTACTCCACAGTTGGGTTCGATATAAGTTTTACGGCCTCTGCCGAGAGCTGTTTTAATTATCTTCGTTACAGCTTTCTGATACTGGATTCAATACCCCAGCTATTTTATTAGTTATTTACGGTTAGAGCCGCATCTAAATGTCGTATCCTCTCAATTAAATAATAACCTGGTGACCTGGCGGTCTAGGGGTAAGGTGTCAGAATTCTATGCTGGCGGCCGGGGTTCAATCCTCGGTCCTGGCAAAGATTTATCTGATTACCAAACCCTTCCTTCACCTCTGACAAGACATCTTGTGAATGCGAGGAATGCCAGGCCTCCACCGTGGTTCGGATTCCACGTTAAACTGTAGGTCCTCCATTTCATCTCACAATCACCCTAACATTACACATTAGCGTAAGTGCGTATAACCCGAACGGGTAGTAAGACGCGGTGCTAATAATAAAACAATAAAAATAATAACCCATTGATACGGGAATAGATCCAAAGACCTTTGGCTTAGTACATCAATGCTCTAACCACTGATGCTGAAAATTGAAAAAATGACACCTGGACACGGGAATCGAGCCCGGGATCTTAGTACACCAATGCTCTAACCACTGAGCTATCCAGGAATTGTCGCGTTTCCAGGGTCACTCTTCGCTCATATTTTATGGCAGAGTCTATGATGGACGTGAGGAAATCGTCAGCTACAAATGTGCGATTTTATTAAGATCACGAGCTATCAGATAACGCAACCACCTTCGACTCGGAAGTCGGATTAATGCTGCCTCTTGTACAATTATTTGTGACTGCGTTATCTGATTACACATTTGTAGCCAACGATTTTTGAACATTTAGTGAGTATTTGTTAAGGTTGTCCTGAAATTAATGATAACTTTTTATCTTCATTTAGAAAGTTTGTCATTTAATGCCGCTATGTTCATATTATATATTGAACAACTGTTGAGATCACCAGGTGAAGCAAATTAAACACTATGTATTTACTGGATAAATATTAGATTTATTTTGGCATAAAAGTGTTTTGCTATAAAAACCACAGAAACACGCATCTCCTTCTATGCCACCTTAAGGGCATGCTTTATTTTAATAGAATTCAACATTCCAGGGCGATATATTCGGTTTCCAAAATGTGGCTGAGTTGCGAGTCGATTTTAGTCGAATTTTGGTAGGTTTCAAAAAGTTATTTTTATAATGAGAATCTTGTAATTAGTTTTAAAAAAATAACAATAAAAAATTGGAAAGTAAAAAAATAAATGTTAAAAAAACCGTTTTCAGAATACTTAGACTTTAAGATGACTAGTGTATGTCAATATCGTCAAGAACAGAAACAAGCACATGGTTCATTATGATATGTATATAATTTTTTGTAAAATTTTAAGATTAAAAATAATAGTAAATAGTAGTAGGTAAAATAATTAAGTAGCCCCACCTCCCTCCAATCTCCTCCACAACCTCATGTCCATTAAGGTTAGATAGATCGCGAAAGCTTGTCGTTCTATAAATCGTAGTCGCCTTTCTAAAGGTTTTGGGAAGAACTGTACTATACTGTTTGGTTTCATAATTTTGCTATAGACAACAAACCAACACTTTTAATTAAATCAAAACAAACTTTTCATAACTAATGAGACTAAAGTTTATCCAAACATTCCAAAAATATGTCAGGCGGAAAGCAAGAGTGGTTTGACTTGTTTTATTATTCATATGTTTCGAACATATATGTTTAGGTCCGAGTGAGACGACCACATAAACAAACCAGTTTTTTTAAATGTTTATACCTAATTTAGACGAGAATCCTTTTGTGTATTTTATGTGTGCACTGTATATTGCTCCCCTCAACCACGAATAATCATACCATGGCTCTCAATCTCACTCGAGCCTTCCCTTTCAGAAAATAACATATTGAATTTCACGCTATTGATTTATATCACAATTTTTTTTAAACTAATGTGTTTTACAACAATTTTTGCCTATAAGGTTTCAATACACAATATCTTATTTATCCATATAACCTCATTAAAGCTGCGGACTTCTTTTTAAAAATATTTTCAATTTTTTATGTTTTACTCTACAGCTACCCTTCTTTTTGTATTACGAAAGATAGTTTTTCTAAAATAAAACCTGTTGAGTACCTTTCACATAATTTCGATTATTATTATATGAAGATAGACACCTTAGCTCAGTTGGTAGCATGTCTGTCTACTGAGCTAAGATTTTAATCCTAGCAGTGATGACAAATTTATCATTGGTGAAATGTTGGTTTCCCCCTTTCACAGGGATAAAGTATCAGCCGGTGTCTGATTGTTGTGTCGAGGTACAAATATCGGTCGGGTGTACTGACGATGGTTTTTTCCATAATGGTTTTCCACTCTCCCTCAACGACAATGCAGGTACACTTCCTATAAATCTAACCTTCTTAATCCCTAGAACCATTAGCGTAATAGTACATAAGCCTATAAGCCTAACGGGTAGTAAGACACGGTGCTAACTAATAATATATATATATATACATTTCGGCGTATAACCCGAACGGGTAGTAAGACGCGGTGATAAATGATGATATACATTTCTGATGAACGGTAGTAAGTAAAGCGCTTATCATACCATTAAATAAAGAACAGGTCTAGTTCTTCTTCATAATACATTCTAAGAGTTATTGATTTATTTCGACCGAGTATAATACTGCCCCTTCAAGATCAGTTAGACTGTTAGTCCTAAGAATGACAGTCTGACTGTCAGTATACATCAGTATTTACAAAGAGACAGTCCACGGTCAGTCTTGGTATCATTATTTTTACCAGTATAGCTCTTGCATCCAACAACATGGATGATAAGAAAAAGGCGTGGGCAGTCTATGTTTGCTATTGAGACTGAAGGAAATACTGACAAACGCGCGCACACGGTCAGTACTACGGTCAGTACTACTGTCAGTCTCTTCCACCACTTGCAAGACTGATGGATTGACACTGATGTGATGAGAAAATTCTGATCACAGGCAGTATTTTCGTAAGTCCATCCATCATTACATCAGTACTGCCCCTTACACGATCAGTCACAATGTCAGTATTAATTATTACTTTATTAATACTGACAATCTGAATGATCGTGTAAGAGCCCAACATGACTGAGACGCGAGGCTGCAATCGTAGATAGCAAGTGACGTCGAAAAAAAAAGAAGTTAAGTATTTCCCCGAGACTTGTCCTATATTTCAAGGTAATGGGGCCCATTGCATCACGGGGCTCTCAGGAATATTAGATATTACCGCGACCCGCAGGTGTTCAAGACTAGTCACACTCAGCCAACGTAGGGACACAGGACTGCAGGAAGAAACGGCACAAGTCACACAGCTTTTCTTTTGGGACAGGTTAACTTCACAGAAATAATTTACACATATTATATTATATTATATTATATTATATTATATTATATTATATTATATTATTCTACTATAAAGCCACACGGCTGACTCACTCACTGACATTAATATTTACCCACTTCCAGATGAGCCAGAAACTTGAAATTTGGCAAATTTAT
This sequence comes from Timema californicum, assembly GCA_902141385.1. NCBI lineage: Eukaryota > Metazoa > Arthropoda > Insecta > Phasmatodea > Timematidae > Timema > Timema californicum. The sequence goes on from CABFOW010003425.1 coordinate 60,696, forward strand.
AGCTTCTAGCCTGTAACCGACGAGAAAATGCCAAAAAGTTAAAAAAAATTAACTTTTAACTACTGAAAAATAATTCAAAATGGCGGAACCTCTTTAAAGTCGGTGCAGACTAGAATAACCTAGATAGGAACGCAGGAACGCAGAAACGCATCGAGGTTACTCTAGTGCGGACCTTTCTTTGGAGGTCTCTTGTGGCTAAACGGTAAGACCCTGGCATTACATTAGCTTACATCCATTTGCAAATATCCCCCTCCCCCAAGCGAGTATATACATATATATGCACATATATGCTTCATTCTCACAATAAACTGTATTATAAAATACGGCATTCTCACAATAAACTGTATTATAAAATACGAGGAGATAGGGGATCGAATCCTTTTCGGGTGTTTTGAACACGTATTTTACTACATGGTTTATCACGCTCTCTCTCCGAAAACGAGGGTACAATTGGTTTATTAACTATGCCTTACTCATCACATCATTATTGTGGATATGAAACTAGCCTGGAAGTGTAGTAAGACGTGGTGACAATAAAAAAAATAACTTTAAAGGCATTGAGTTTCTTAAATACATCTCAACAAGACAAGATGTCGAACCAACAGTTTTACTCATTTAATGTATTTTTTTCCACCACGTATCAGTAACCTTCCCTACTATCCACAATATTAAATAACGGTGATGGAGCAGAGAGGGATGAGTTAAGTAAAATTTATAGGACATTTACACGAACCTGATTTTGGGAAGATTTGGAAACCGATTGATAAAAAAAACCCACCCTCTGCACACCCAACTGAGATTCGAGCTCTAGCTTCCTCACGACAGTAATTTTATTTTGCACCATATATTACTACCCGTTCGAGATATAAGCCTATGTGAAAGTTACCATTCTATATTTGAGATTAAGAAGTTTGAATTGAGAGGAAATGTACCAGCATTTGTGTTGAGGGAGAGTGGAAAAACATTTTATTAAAAACCTCGGTACACCCGACCGATCGAACCCCGTCCTCTCCATATTGTTCAGTCTAGTCTATTATGAGAGTAGTGCCTTAGGCCATGCGGCCAATGAAGCGGGTATCACCACAATTATTAGTATTATTATTATCACCGCGTCTTACTACCCGTACAGGTTATACGCACTTACACTAATGTGAAAATGTAGGGTGATTGTGAGACGAAATGAAGGACCTACAGTTTAACGTGGAATCCGAACCACGGTGGAGGCCTGGCTTTCCCCACATTCACAAGATGTCTTGTTAGAGGTTAAGGAAGGGTTTGGTAATCAGATAAATCTGTGCCGGGACCAAGGATTGAACCCCGGACCGCCAGCACAGAAGTCCGACACCTTACCCCTAGACCGCCAGGTCACCATCGCCACAATTAAACTATATTTTGATTTTCATAGGAAGCCCGTTACTTGAAAACTGTACACTCATGCTACCAAAATAGTGGAAATAAAAAGATTTATACGTTTAATTAAAAGTGTAACGCTAAACTTTATTGTAATCGAAAAGGAAATATTATTGGAAGCTTTTGATATCATTTTGATTAATGAATAAATTAAAATATATTTTTTAAATTTAAAGTTCTAGTGACTTTTTTTATTTCAATGTCAGCGGTCAAAAGTGTTTTTCCTCAAACCTGATGTTTAGTCTACGCGTGCACTGATGTGGTTCGGAGAAGTTACTCATGTTATATAAGTAGTTGAAATATAAATATGATGTTCACGTCTGTAGAAGTATCCATTCTTGTTTTGAACGTGAACTGATAAGTTAGCTCACTGAGCAAGTTTGTACCTCCATGAGGTAAAACTAACTTTGTCGATAAATTTACGTTTACCTTGGCGCCCTATTACACGAACCATTCAAGCTGGGAACGTGTCCAAACCACCCACCTACTTACTAAGTCTACTGTCGACAAACTTAAGGCTGTAAGTCGTACACACGAACCAATATACGCTCACATCCAAATAAACTGGGTGTTCTGTTAAAATGTTCATCAAGATTATCTATAGGATATACAGGATGGAAAAGATGTGGAAAAATGATAGCAATTTTTTTCACTGCGTCTTAGTATCCGGTAGGTGACCTGGCGGTCTAGGGGTAAAGTGTCAGACATCTATGCTTGCGGCCGGGGTTCAATCCTCGGTCCCGGCATAGATTTATCTGATTACCAAACCTTTCCTTCACCTCTGACAAGATATCTTGTGAATGTGAGGAATGCCAGGCCTCCACCGTGGTTCGGATTCCACGTTAAACTGTAGGTCCTCCATTTCATCTCACAATCACCCTACCATTACACATTAGCGTAAGTGCGTATAACCCGAAAGGGTAGTAAGACGCGGTGCTAATAATAATAATCTTAGTATCCGCTTGGAATATTCTCATACATTTATTACTCTGATCGAACAAGGATTCTTAAAGTATAATTTTAGAGTAAATTTACCCACATTTTACTGGAGGAACGTTGTGAAACCATTTCGGAAGAAACACCCCAAATACATTCTTCTGGGATTCAAACCTCAATCTCCCCATCACCGTCCATTCAATCCAACACGAAAGTGGCACATTAGACTGTGTAACGACCAATGTGAGTGTTAAATAGCTTAAAATTGTTGGGACTATACAAAATTTAAAATAATCTTAGACACTGCGTTATTGGCATTTGATGTTTTTTAATTGTCAGAAAGTACTCCTGAAAATTGGTGTGTTTACTTGCATTCTCTATGGCGTTAAGAACTCACAAATTCACTGACGCACTTTCTAAAGTATTCAACCTATCCCTATCTCCTTGTTATTACTATTATTATTATCATTATTATCACCGCGTCTTACTACCCGTTCGGGTTATACGCACTTACGCTAATGTGTAATGGAAGGGTGATTGTGAGATGAAATGGAAGACCTACAGTTTAACGTGGAATCCGAACCACGGTGGAGGTCTGGCATTCCTCACATTCACAAGATGTCTTGTCAGAGGTGAAGGAAGGGTTTGGTATTCAGATAAATCTTTGCCGGGACCGAGGATTGAACCCCGGCCGCCAGCATAGAAATCTGACACCTTACCCCTAGACCGCCAGGTCAACTATCTCCTTGTTGCTGATCTAGATGTCTCGGTTTCAATTCCTGGCTGGTAACGGAGAGTTTTAAGAAAGGGGAATAATTTCCATGGTCACCAGGGTTTGGTTGATTATGTTTAGTTTAGGTTAAAATCTTGATTGGACTTACACCGTTATATTAACTTTCATCATCCTTTCATTTCCCCGGGACGTGGAAAAAACCTCCACAAAAAAGATGTACTATTAGTACGTTTGGGCGTTCCCTTATACTGGCTAATATTTTCGCAAGCAAGTTACAGATTGATGTATCCAGTCCACCTCATTAACCCAATTTTTTTCATGTCCATTCTAATGTTATCTTCCCATCTGCGTCTAGATATTCCCACTGTTATTTTCCCATTAGTTTTGCAAGTCAATACCTTCAGCGTGGTTCTAGTTTCTTACAATCGCCTTGCATGACCTTTCCATCATAGCCTTCGACATTTTATTGCTCTAACAATGTCTGCTGAAGAATAGAGGGTATGTAAATAATCATTAAGTAAACTCCTCCTATCTCCAATATAGTAATTCCTTTTTGTACTAAATATATTCCTGAACACATATTGCACGTATATATTACATCATTTGTAGCCCAGTTTGTGGCAAGATTAAACAGTATTAATTTAGCGTTGCCCAGGGGGATGCCCAAATATACAGGGGCGGATCAAGGGACGTGAGAACCGGGTGACTGCCCTGTGCGCCAGCTCTAGGCGGTGCTAACCAGAGATAAACCTAATCTAACATAGCCTGAGCGTAATAGTGGAGTGGCAACGCATAACAATCATTCAATGTTTGATAATAACATGACATTTTACATATCAGTATAATTATTTGGTGGTGAGTAAAACAGAATTTAGTGCCACTTTCAAAATATTATTTTTTTACACTTGCCATCTTTAAAAAATTGTTCCCTAACACTTTTTTGTTGCTATTATAACGTAAATCGTTCATAATGTCAAAGTGTTTGTTAAACTTAAAATAAAAAAAATAGAAGATAACATTGTCTACAAAACCGGTTCTCATAGTTTTATTTGTAATCCTAACAATTTTTGTACAGTGAAATCTCGAAGTGAAGCGTTTAGCGTAGGTTTAGTTAAGATTTGTTGAGTTTTCCTTCAGATTATTTTCTTATCAAACCCAGACTACATTAGGTTTGGGGATTATTTTCATCTTTTCTTAGAGTATAATCAGCATGGGAAATGTGGTAGCTGACAACTGGCAGAAGATCTAAAGTACGGTAAAAGGAAAAACAAAATTAAAAACTAATTGTTTTTGTGAACGTTTTGACTACCTAGAGTGACAACAAATAAAAATTATGACACTGTAGGTCATGTGGTTTGGCAAATGGCTTAATGAGATTATATCTGGTAGCTTTTGTTAGCTATCAGCTACCACTATTCCTATGGTGAATGGACTATATTATCTACCAATTACATAGGGGGTGCCAAAAAGCAATCCCGCCCGGCCGTGAAATTTACTTCGGGCCACCCCTGCAAATATGTTCATCATACATCCTTTATAGTGGCTGACCGAAGGTCATTTTTATGGCCAAAGCCGAAGAAATCGCGTATATTGTAAAAAAAATCCCTATTTTTAAGTTTAATACATCTTCTGTTGCACTTTAAATTTAAAATCTTGTCTATTTAAATAACATGTAACATTTCTTATTGTTGCTAGAATAAAGTAAAATACATTTCCGAGATTGTGATACAAAATAATATAAAGACAAAATAAAAGTATGACAAAAATATCAATCACTTCTTAATATTTGGCTTTGAAAAAGTGACTAAATTATTTTTTATTGCCATCCATTTCCGTCCAAAATATTAATCAGTTATATTTTATGTAAAATAATTAATTCCCTTCCTTCACCTCTGACAAGAACTTGTGAACTTCACAACTTGTGAATGTATGGAATGCCAGGCCTCCACCGTGGCTCGGATTCCACGTTAAACTGTATGTCCTCCATTTCATCTCACAATCACCCTACCATCATAACAATGAGTTGCAAAACCAAGTGTCCTCGGTTCTATTCCTGTATTCAGGTTTCTTTTTTTTATTTATGAATATGATACTTGTGAGACTACATCCATGACCAAAAAATAATAATTTCAAAGGTTTATATTTGAGAAGAGATATTTTTTTCCATACAATATGATCGTTTATAGATGATAAACTGTCAGAATACCTTAACTATTAGTTTTTGAAAATTTAATTAGATATCTCCTTACAAATAATATGGTAATCACAGAAAATAGGCAAAGGGTTTAAAAAAAGGAAGCATGTGTGAGGATAACAGTATCAGAGAAACCGAGAGGAAGAAGGGAAATTGTGGAAATGGAAGAAGGAAGTGGATAAGAAAGAATGTCGGTGTGCTCGTGTGAGATTTGAAAGGCTACGTCGGCTTTTCATGGTCACAGTGTCGCTTCCCATTAATCAAATAGGAAGTTCTACCTCCTGGCGCTTATGACTAAGTAATTACCACCAAAGAGAGGAGGATATAAGATAGGAAATTTTAAAATATAGAAATTGATAAATAACGAAATGGGTATTTTAGATGAAAGTACGGCAAAAAAAATCATTGTTCGAAAGTAATATTATAAAAACTTGAGTGAAGATTTATTTTTAGCACCAAGTCCTACTACACATTCAGATTATATACCTATTTACTCTAATGTGTTATGGAATAGAAAGATTGTATTTAGAGGAAATGTACCCGCATTTGAGTGGAGAGAGAGTGGGAAACCATTCAGGAAATAAACGCCCTAAGTACACCCGACTGGGATCGAACACCGACGTCCCCGTAATCGCCCATTCTAGTATATTGCGATAATGACCTCCTAGACCAATTGACTATACGGCCACCGAAGTACGAGAAATTTAATTGAAAGAATTAATATTTTAAGATAGTTATATTATTATTATTATTATTATTATTATTATTAGCACCGCGTCTTACTACCCGTTCGGGTTATACGCACTTACGCTAATGTGTAATGGTAGGGTGATTGTGATATGAAATGGAGGACCTACAGTTTAACGTGGAATCCAAACCACGGTGGAGACCTGGCATTCCTCGCATTCACAAGATGTCTTGTCAGAGGTGAAGGAAGGGTTTGGTAATCAGATAAATCTTTGCCGGGGCCGAGGATTGAACCCCGGCCGCCAGCACAGAAGTCCAACACCTTACCCCTAGACCGCCAGATCTCCCTTAGNTCAGAGGTGAAGGAAGGGTTTGGTAATCAGATAAATCTTTGCCGGGGCCGAGGATTGAACCCCGGCCGCCAGCACAGAAGTCCAACACCTTACCCCTAGACCGCCAGATCTCCCTTAGTTATATTCATGTCACAGGATTTGAACAAGCCGTGTGAGATTAAATTGTAATTAAGAACAAATAAAATAGGCTTACATATCTTTAATAAAGGAAAAAACGGGATATTATTTAATTTATATTACATAACATACCAATATGAACAAATATGACTATGGAGGTATCTTAGGAAGCTTTTATTATGTAGTATAGCAAACGCTCTCTGCGATAATTCGGGTACCTTTTTTCTAAACACTAGCTTCCTCATTCTTACTTCATTACTATAGTTAAGCTCAAATAGTTCAGAGGGGTAGTTGGCTCCGGTGGTGGAATGATCTAAGGTGTCACCCTTGTAATAGACTAGACTGACGATGATGATGATATCCGGGTTCAAGTCAACTAAATGAGTCTGAAACATATTCCACTTTCCCAACAATGTATGTTTTTATTAATAATTACTAATTAATTAAGAAACTTTTTTATTATACTATTAACACAGCTGGTTAGACATTAGTAGTCCCTTTAAAAATTTATCTCTTTCCCCTTCCGTATCTTATTACAACCCCTGGCTATCCACATTTAATCAAACAAATGAGAATAACAATTTGTGAATGTGGGGAATGCCAGGACTCCACCGTGGTTCGGATCCCACGTTAAACTGTAGGTCCTCCATTTCATCTCACACTCACCCTACCATTACACATTAGCGTAAAGTGCGTATAACCTGACATAACACACTAATGAGTAGGTATGATGAAATAAGAACTTAGAGGAAATGCACCTTCACCTGCCTATGGGGGAGATCGGAAAGCCATTCAGGTAAAATCCCCTTCAGTACAACAGTGACTCAAACCCCAACGACTCCGGCACCAGCAAACCAAACTAGATACGCCAGACATTCGGTCCGTGCTGCCACCAATACTGGAAAAAGGGGGGCGGGGTGGAGGAGTCTCCTTCTTTATTCAGCTTGGTGACGAATACAATACAGTTTGACTAGAGAGTTATATTAATAAGTGTAACATTTTTAGCTATATTTAAAAATACTGTGGTTCAACAACTTGGCTCAACCTGTAGCGTGTCTGCCTACTGCCTTATGGATCTCTGGTTCGATTAGGCCTACTTTAATTTTTGTTAACACTAATAAAATTGGAATTTCCCGTTTCACAGCTATGAATTGACGGTTGGGGACCTTGTTGTTGGGTCTATTATAGATCTAAGTTTGTTTATAAGTCACATATTTATACAGGATGGTACACGGAAAAGTAGCAGGCGCTGGAAAGAAGATTGAGCAGGTGAACTGCTTGTCTAAAGCTTTATTGACTCATTCTTCATGTCACAATATGGGTGGAAGGAGATTGACCTCCTCCAATTCAAAGCGAGGCCCCTGCTGGATATAGGAGGCGGGACACTTTTCCGTGGGCCACCCTGTATATTCAGTTGGTTTAGAAAGTAAACGTTTAATACCTCAAATAATAATAAAACAAATAGCGATGTCTAGCTAATCAAAATTTTGAGGTTACCAATCTTGCGAAATGATTAAGTTCGTTGCTGTGCAGTGCTGTATTTCATCCCGTTACTCTTAACACCATGAACTTAAATTAGCGTACGACGTCATATTACGTCGTCAAGGGTTACCCAGAACTTTTGGACTACTCCCATTGTCCGTCAAACCTACGCCGCGCATACATGCTTCACAGTTACCACGCTAAAAGCAAGGCCGTGTTTTGGGCGGGAGTACTCCATATATTCCTACAGACTTTCTCTCCGGGTATAAACACCAAGCACACCTATTGTCCTATGCTGTATTCATTAGCAGAGCGAGAGTCCTTCTGTCTCCACGCACAGAATCACAAATAATAAGACTACTTCATCAACAATTTTACGGTTTGTGACTGCAGCGTCGTACATTTACATTACTTTGGTTGGTGAAGTTGTAATTACAGTACATACTCTATGACTTGGTTGACTGAGAATACGAAATGGATTTACTAGGAATGAAAGCGATGTATATACAGTACTACATTGTTACTTTATGCAATGAGAACTTTCTGGAAAAAAAAACACCTCAAAATATTGCCTGAAAATTTACAATTATTGAAGCAAGCCTTTAATAAATTCAAATAGTTATTTCTTTATTGTTGATCAATTCTTTTACTTGATTTGTTAGAAAACACTGTCTATAATAAATATTAATCTAAAATATTTAATTTAAAGTATCAAATTAGCTAATGGAATAATTATTTCTAAAATGTAGGCCTTATGTGCGAGTGAACCTGGCTATACAATTATTAAAACTGTCAAAGTATTTTATTTTGCTGTACTATAATTTAGGACAATAGTATTTCTAATCAAGATTAATATTATGTAACAAAAGGTTTGTATGTTTGTATGCTCATTTTTTACACTGAAAGGTAGCACGTTACCTCGACAGATTACACTATGGTGCAGCTTATATGATAGGGCCATGGTTAAGTTGCTCAAGGTAAGGATCAGGGTAAACGTTATTCTCGTGTGTCCACATATGGCCTCCTTGTATAATATCATAATCATTATAACAATTAAAAACTAATTATTGCGATCAATGCACTTAAATGCATTATATCTTTGAAACAAAACAATCTGAAGCCTACACACTGAGTGTACAACTAAAATAATTTTCAAATCAATACTGTGTTTGTCTAAACGTGATCATAAGATAGGCGAAACAAACTAATATAAATGTTTACATAAACATATGAGGAAACCAGCATATCACAAATAACCCAAGAGTTTCATTAAATAAGAGTATTTTAACGAAACATATTAAATAAATTAACATCGTGGATTCTCAAAGAGCATTATGGTTCACCGATCTATTTTTCTAGAATTTCCGTCTCCACTAGGTAGATAGATATTAGTTTTTCTCTATGTAATCGTAACTCTACAGAGACATTTTTTCTATAAGTTTGCTTTTTGTGTTATTTTTTTTAATGTCGTTTCATTTCCCGGACTATTTTGAATTTTCAAACTTTTCTAACCTTTACCTTCAACCTTTGAGTTGGTCTACTTGGGTCGACCTGTATGTCAAATTTGAATTTATTACACACCGAGAATTATATTTTCTAATAATTTCGTTAGTTTAAAAATTTTCCCCACCCTCATTCTCACATTCCCTTTCTCCATTTTGAAACTTTAAGATTATGGTTAATTTAAATTCCAGCAAAGATGTTAGTTTTTACTATCTTAAAAGTTGTTTTTTTATATTTTGAACCCTATAATTTCCTGGACTTTTATTTTGAAACTGCAAATGTTCAGATATTATTTTACTATTCATGGTGGTTAGTTTACGTTTCAATTTTATACTACACCAATAAATTAATTTTTCAATCTGATTTGGTTATTTGAATCTTTCTCCTCCCTCCTTTTACGATTCACTAATTCCTGTTTAGACATTTCTAATACTAAAGACTCATTTCATCATCTCGAGTGTTTCCTCTACATGCCTGACAAATTTAAATTTTCTACCTCACATATTGGCATATTTGAAATTTAAAATATTCAAAATTTTCTTATTATATGGGTTTTCTCTACCTGTTTGTCAAATTTCAGCTTTCCAGCTTACCTAAAGGTGGCTCATATCCCCCCTTACACACACAATTTTTCTTACATTGATAGTTCTACCAACTGTATAATAATTTATCGATACGGTGGCTATTTTATGTATTAATGAGATAAATACATTCGTTTCTTAAATTACGTCTATAACACAAATAGGTAAGGTTTAAAATCAATCAATATTGTTTTAATTATAATTTTGCCGTTCACAATTTTTATAACTAAATCTAAACGTACATGACAAACAATGTACGCACTCACACCTATTTGTTTATTTTATTAAATTTCAAAACCTTCATAAATAGGGTAAACTATTTGAAAAAAAAAGGTCAAAGGTTTGTGCTAGTCCCATATAATTTTCCCCGAAGAAAGTGGCAATTACTCGTTCAAGTGGGTCTAGTGAAAATGTGCAGAAGAGGGAAAGGGTGATAAAGTGAAGGGTGAGGAGGGGGGGGGGCTATCTCCCCAATGCAACGGGAGGTCCCAAAATATATAGTATGCGCTGTCACCCTTCTGTACCCCCTGAGAGCCATTTCTAAGAGACCTACAAGACTTTGTACATAACATTCTACTCTCTTCCCCACAAGTTTGGCTTCTGAGCTACTAGCTACAAACTACACATCCACAAACCTTTTGTCCCCCTTATTGTCCCCGGAGAAGTTTGTGTACTTAGCAGACATTAACTTTTACCAGGGAGCACACTATATACGCCATAGCATAGGCGAGGGAAAGTAATTTGGGGGAAGAGAAAATAACTGTGGTATTATTACAGTTGAATGAAAAGTTTGTGGTGGATGGGCTTAGAATTGAGAGGGAAGAATCTTTCGGATCACGCATCCATTATTATGTTACGTTGTATAACCAAAAATAACATTGACTTTCCTTATAAAACTACCATAATAAATCACAATGATTTTATAAATCGAGTTTCTGTTAACCGAATTATGGTCGGAATAAAGTTAACGCGGATAGCTAACATTTGAAACATTGCAAAATAGGGTTACTATTAATTAAATTATTTATAATGTTAGAATCAAGTTCTATTATTCTATCATAAAGTTTCCTTTGTAGTACTTTTTTACTCTCAAGAATTACTAACTATATTGTTTAATTAGGCATGAATATTGGATTTTGATCAAAGGCATCGATATGGATATGCAGTCAGTTGTAGAGATTTAGACTCTTTTTTTAAAGGGTAAAGATTTACTAAAACCAAATATACGTATATATTTATGGGTCAGTCCATGTAAAATTAAGTTGTTAATATAGATAGCTATTAAATAATATTAATATTCTAGTAAATTTATATCAATGTTAAAAAAATATATATATTTGCTTATATTCTCTAAGAGTGTATCCATACCATAAACATAATGCACTACTTGGTTGTCCAAGATGACACCCAATTTTCGTTAATTTATGCTTGAAGGCTCGATAAATTTCATGCGAAAAATATTGCTTCATTTTTCTGGTGGCCATTTTGAAAGATCTTTATGGACACGGAAGACCACTAAATGAAAAATTCCATAGTTTCAAAACTAAAAGTGTCGCTATATTTTGCTGTTGGCCATTTTGGAAGATGTTTTGAAAAACGACAACCCGTTGGATAATAAAATACATAGTTTAAAAACTCAAACTGTTGCTATATTTTGCTAATTACCATTTTGGAAGATATCTATGAACATGGCAGCCCAATGAATGATAAATTCCGTAATTTAAATATTCAATCTGTTGTTTTATTTTGCTCGTGGAAATTTTGGAAGATCTTTCTGAAAACGACAGCCCATGAAATGAAAGAACAAGTTTTAGACAAGCCGTGTAATCAATCTCTTGGGTGTTTCTCAGTTCCTAAACAAGTGATGCTGAAATAATGTGTGGGAAGCTTACATTCACCAGTTAAACATTTCACACAGAAACAGCTTCAAGAACGTCTTGAAGATTGATGGACCACGCGGAGTCAAAGCTAGTGTTTAATATCACATTTATTTCTTTTGTAACTTACCTAATCAGAGGGAAGCATTTTCCACTTAAAATTCTTGTTCAAATTAACTTATTTATTTGGTTTATTTAACGGTGGTGATGCAGTGAAAATAAATTGCAATTATTCAAAATGTCAAAGGGAAAAGGAAGTAATTGCTGTGGTTTATTGTTGACTTTAAACTATATAAACTATGGTAAAAATATTGAGTTTAGTAATATTTATTTAAAAAAATTATTTATAATAATAAATGTTAAGAAATAAATTTTTAATATATAAATGCAATTATGTTTTGAAATAACGATTAATTTTTTTTTAAACAAATAATAATTGATTAAAATTACGCTATCTTATAAACGTATAAAATAAAAAATGTTTAAGTGGGTTAAATATATTATTCATATGAAAAGTAGGGTAACCTTTTAACTTAATTTTGAATCTCTATATAATATAATATTCACTTAATTTAATGTTCACACTATCTGTAATTCTAAAGATAAAACCATTTCAAAACAAGTGATCCAGTAGTTGCAAATTAGTAATCTTTTTTCTATATAAAATTTAGTCTTTAATACTAAAAATCCTAATATTTTATAATATATGATTCAAAAATTAAAATAATATGGTTCATTTGGTTAGGTTAGGTAAAGTATAGCTCAGGTTAGTTAATTTGTACCAGATGAAGCACATTTTAAGATTGTGCTTTTAGTACCACGTCTTTCTTCTCGTTCAGGTTATGTGTTTATATACTAATTACGCCAAAAGATTAATAATAATGAAGGTTGAATTTAGAGAAAGTGTACCCGAATTTGTGTGGAAAGAGAATGGGATACCATTTAGGAAAAACCACCCTTAGAACACCCGACTCAGATAGAACAACGATCTCCCCGTCATCAGCTGTTTATTTACTGTGATAGTAGCACCTTAGAGCATGCAATCACCGAAGTGGGTGATATTTAACTCTACAATGCGTTATTTCAAAATATGGTTCACGCCAAAATAAAGTAGAAAGATTAATACTAGGATCCTTTTCCTTAACAATCCTATAGCTTGAGTTTTATTAATGAAAACAAATGTTTGAAAATATAACACGAGTTCTTTTTCAAATAATTTTTAAGCATATTGGAATTATTTTAACTTATTTTAGGTTCAATTTACGAAAGTTTTAAATTTATATTTTATATTTACTAGCTATATTATTTGTTAATATGTATTATCAACCATTATTTATATCTAATAATATTTTAAGGGTGGAAATAGCTTTAAAATTTTATTTGGTGCATTAATTTTGATTGAACTAATTAAATTTAATCTTTCCTCTGGGAATTATAAAATTATACAATAGGCACGGGGTTAGGTAACCTTTATATTACCATGTGGGGGTGTTTATATTTATGTGAAGCGAATTGGTTATCCATTCAAGAAATGGATCACGGCCTATTATATACAGTACATGTATAAAAATAAAGTTTTGTCTTTGAGCTTTCATCAAAAGGGCATGCGCAGCTATAGTTTAATCAATAAATCCATATTGTTACGCAGTATTTGATAACAAAACCACTCAAACATCTTCATACAGGCAATTATGTATATTTTACTAGTACATTATTTTACAAATAGCTAACTACAATCAAACTAAAGGTGTTCATTGATATATTTAATTGAAGGATTATTTATGAGTCAATTTTAAGCCCTGGCCATATGGGAGAATTTTTCGTACTTAATTCAATACACATAAACCATTACAGAGTGTATAATTATTTGAAAAGACAAGTATAGCAGATATCACATAAAGTTGGGTATAATTTGGTAGTAGTGTTAGTAGTAGTTTCCAGCAATCTACACTAATATTATAAAGAGGAAAGATGTTTTTTTT
>CABFOW010003426.1:0-20363 GCA_902141385.1 Timema californicum
TTTTCGTTCCCAAATTGATTTTTTTCTTTGGGAGGCCAACCCCAGGGATGGAAAACTTGAGTTGTACTCACTTCTATTGATATAGATTGCAATCTTGGTTTGAAAACTTGCCTTTTCCAAGGCACTTACGCACTCTGGTTTGAGACACAAGAATCTGAGCCTATATAGTTTGGGCGTGTTTGAAACACATTTAAAAAAAACAAAATTTTAGTTGCCACACTCAAATGTTTGGTCGCCAATGGTGACCTGGCGAACGGAAATTCCACGCCTTGAATCCTTCTTGGCCATAATCAATAGTGATAACCGCTGTAAACACGCAAAACATTTTAAGTTTAGGAATGTCATACTTAGTATCTCAATACCGAAATAATCAATTTCATTCAATATAAGCTTAAACCAAACATTTTCACCTGTAGTAAGGGCCAAATATGTTAACATTCTTACCTGGATCTATCGTGCAAACTTTTTAAAGGCTAAAAATAAACAAAGGAACAAAATCAGAATCTAAGTAGACAATCTTATTGGGTAAAAGTAGGAATCGTGGCCATTAATGTGAAACTAAAAAAATGCCTGAATATCAGCGAAAATACTCAAATACCCTGTGATCGTTTGATTTAAAACTCATAAAAACAGCAGCCCTGTCATAGCACATACTCGCCAGGTCTACCATATTGAAAATTATATTGAATGATGTAGTAGCTGCCAAATTAAAAACTACATTGGTTTTCTTTGTGTAGAAGCTGTAAAATTTGCGTGGTTTCAAATGCGAACTTTGCATACTCCTTCTGATAAGTACAAGATAATCACTCCAAGCATTAATAGTGTCTTTTGAACGAGTGAGATTATCTGAAGCTAAAACTATTGTATGAAGGTTTCCTAAGTGCCAAATTGCGGCAGTAAATAGGCCCACCCGTCGGGCACTTTGAATCTCATCTTGAAACGCACATCATTTTCAGCAGACTCAACCTGAATGATTGCCTTCTCGGCAGAATGTCTGCTTTCTCGGTAGTGTTTTGTTTGAATCCTTTTCACATAGCGGTACTCAAGAAACTGAAATGAGGTCTGCGACCTTTTGCGCTTGGAGCTACACAAATAAGACTCAAAAGTGATGCAAGTAAAACCTAAACTACCAACCAGTAGCTCGGGCGGCACCGCCAACGTATTTCAATAATGTTCCGCTCGCGTGATTACTGTTTGCTAATTGGTTTACGACTCATCCGTGATTAGTCACTGAAAACTCAAGCTACAAACTCAAATCATCGTGAATGAACACTTTTAATATGTAATAAGGCCTCCTATTTTAGGTAGCGTTTTTTCAACATTCTCTGCAACAATACATTTTGCATCAGTTTGTTGCAGTTCATATTCTTTTCACTGCATGAATAACTTCTAAATCTTCTTTGGCTACATCTTTTAAATCTGTGATGGTGACGGTATAATAATACAGTTTGAGACTCTTTGGTCCGAGACCTTAGAGACCTACCACAGAACCCTGGGCCCCCGGCTCACAATATAACTGTCCATACGTTTGCTATGTCACAAAAGGTAGAATAAAGATTAAGACAGGAAACAATACGATCATTATTCCTGTTAGAAAAGATCTGTTTTTTCTTATAGGCCTACCTTTAATATGGCATCTAAAAAGTAGCCCAAACGGGTAGTAAGACGCAGTGCTTTCAAAACGTCTAGAAATTATAAGCTTTCTCTAACTATATAATTAATGCTGTTGTGTACAGTGTTGTATATAAAACAAACAACAAATATAATTAATGCTGCCAGGTCCAATGTGTTTGGTTATTGGTAGCTCAGCCTACATTAGAAGTAGACCTACATCAAGAACAAAAGAATGGATGAAAGTGGATTATCCATACTAGAATGTTCCCTAGTATTCTTCTTAACAATCTTTTTGAACCACTTCATGTACTTTGGTTTTTCTTCAATTCATTTATTTTGAATCAAACGATTTCTTGTTCTTTATCAAAGTCCTTTTTTCCAGTCCTGTAATTAAATTTCTAATCATCTGGATACATTTATCAATCAAAATTCTTTCTTCCACTTTCTCTTCTTAATTATTTTAGCACCGTTTCTTACTACCCATTCAGGTTATACACTTGAGTACTAATTACGCTAATGGGTTAGGAATCGGGAAGGTTGAATTTACAAGAAGTGAACCCCCATCTGCATGGCGGGAGAGTGGAAAACCATTTAGGACAACACCCTCACCCCTAATTCACCCGACCAAAATTTGAACCAGAGGGTTGGTAAGTGTCTGGGACATCTTTATTAGCATTCATCCATTCCTCGGTCACATCTCTAGTAACTAGTTACTTAAAGACGCTTTATTTTTGTCATACTCATACCAATTCTTGGATCAATTTATTTTCACTACAATCTCTAAATCCAATCTGAATTTGGGGCCTTGGGCTCCTCTTTATGACATAGTAAGTCGACCACAGTTCGTGCTTCCATAAACTTTATCCCAGAGAGACGTGACTGACCATATTATAGGCTATATTCCTCTATGGAAGTTGGAACAGGCTTCTTGTTATTCACTGCAGCAATTCATGATGTTCCCTGATCACAGGGTTGAATCAAGGAGGTGCAGTTAGGCTGGTTATACAGCACAATAACACTATCTAAAAGCAAGACTATTTTACACTCCGGATCAAGGCCAACAGATTTGCAGTGAATTAACCACACGTAGTAATGTTGAAACCATTCCAAGACACAGGTTGCTACCCAGTCTTTCCTGTTATCTTGGTAGACAAGTGTAAATATGCCCTGGTCACACACTCGACTCTTACCATGAGCTTGAACGTGTGTGCAAGGAGTCCTATATCCAGCTGGAGCCGCCTCAGGGTATGCAACACCAATTGTTCTAGAGACAATCTTTCCTTTGCCATTAATTGTATACATTTTGCTGCTGATTCAGTATGGGCACTTAGTTTTTTACCGCGCACACTTCAGCAACTTGTGTGGCCACCCAGGCAAATATTACCATATTATAATCTGATAATTTTGGCCAAGCTACGCTAAATTGTGAATAAAATAAGAATTGGTAATTTAAGCTTTTTTTTCTACACACTAAATGAGTTTTCCGACTAAAATATTCTATCTTTTATACGTCTTAATCTTTACATTTTCCCACTTCAGTCAAAACTTTCTGTGTGTCAACATCAATTTTACTACAAAACAATACTTTTCCCTGATACTCTATGGGTAACAAAAAAAGGCATTGCGGGCTGTAATCTAGAAATCTAGGTTTGGTTCTTGCTGAAACCTTTGGCCTGCTCCATGAAATGCTTACACCACCATTATGTCTGAACTTAAACCACTTTCTAAAAGTGCATTGTATAAGTCTGCAATCCTTACAACTTTCAAAGATTTCTGACACTTAAACTTTTTTTATGATTTTCATTCTAAAAAAACAATTATAGTTAAAAATCTGTTCCATTTGCTTCTTTGTCGTAAACGGTTGAAGAGCCAATGATACATAAAGCACACAGTCTTTACATAAGTTCCTTTATTTAATGTTGTCAGTAATTCCACTTTATCAAGCACAGATGATTTATGCTAATGTATTAGCGCAAACACCACCTTTCTCCACTCATGGTCACTTGAAAGACATAATTAATAATTATAGATGGCTAAAATACAGTCAGAATGCACTCAAAACAAGACTGTAAAACAAAACACTGTTGCACATGTTAACAACTTTGTACTGCTAATAGCACTGTCCTGGTGGCCGCCTCTTAAACTAATGGCGGCGCATTTAAAACTCGCTGGATGACAATGCCGGCTTAAAGCATTTCAACCTGTATTGGTGACCGGGCGGTCTAGGGGGGGGGGCACAGATTTATCTGATTACCAAACCCTTCCTTCACCTCTGACAAGACATCTTGTGAATGTGGGGAATGCCAGGCCTCCCCCGTGGTTCGGATCCCACGTTAAACTGTAGGTCCTCCATTTCATCTCACAATCACCCTACCATTACACATTAGCGTAAGTGTGTATAACCCGAACGGGTAGTAAGACGCGGTGCTAATAATAATAATAATAATAATAATTCAACCTGTACACCAATTATGATTTCAATGGGGAATTTGATGATTAAAGTTATATTATGCCCACTGTACCTACTCATTGAGTTAACATTAATTAATAGAATGGTTTTTTATCACTGTGTATTACTACCTGTTTGAGTTATATACTAATTAATAGGATTAAGTTTTAGGTTAGGTATTTCTTTGTTACTTTGATAAATAAAAAGAGGAGGTAGCTGACTTTATATCAAATCAGGGTAAAGTCGTTGACCTTATGAACATAAAATATATCTCTATAAGGAGAACCATTTTTCGGCTTATGAGATAATTTTATTATATTTGGAAGAAAGTACAGGATCTTATGAACAATAAAATGGCCAGAAGAGTCTGTTGCTTTGTAGTGGGCTTTACTGTATTTTAAAACATTGATATAGACCAAGACCAGTCTGACTTGATGAGGAAAAATGAGATACTTTATAGAACTTTTTCTAGTTTGAGTGTAATCTTGTATCTAATATCGTGGCCAATGGACTCTTAAGAACTACCCTATAACATTCTGGCCACTACTTCATTGCACTTATATTAATTATAGATCATTTAAATGGGTCATTTTTAGAAAGATTTTCTGGGTCAAAACACATCTAATGGACCTGAACAAGTCTGAATTTTCTTTGAGATTTTCTCATATTTATTTAATGATTTATAGAATACAATTAAAATATCATAACTCAGTGTAAACAGTTTATTTACGGTTTATGTGATTTCGTAAAGATAAATTATATATTTGTGTTTAAATAATTTTCGTTTTTAAAAAAACCCTGAAAGTAATTTTGTTTTTCTATTTATAGCTTTGCATGTAAAATAATGGTAACATTTATGGTTTTTGGTCTGGATTGTCCATAAAAGTCTGGGAATTTCCTAGTTTAGAAAGTTACCATATTAATTTATAATTTGAAATAATTTTAAAAGTGGTTCATTTGCACAAAACAATTAGAGGGAAAATGAAAGTGTTCTGAAACAATTGACAAGGCCAAAACACTTTCATATTGTTGTGCGACCACAACTGACAACCTTTGAGAAAGTTCATCCCTAGAGTTTTGGCCTGGGAAACTCTAGGGGGAAAACCCATAAAACTGAGCACATTTTGCCCTTAACTTCAAATTCTCGTTATAAGTATAACATAAATGAATTAAACCTAGTCAAAAATGTATAAAGGGATTATAAAATAATCATAAAAATAAGTTATAAATATTCCAAATGCAATAATATTGTCTGAAATAACAATACAAGCTATGTACGGCTTAAAGATTTGAGAACCAGGCCATTCTAATGTCAACTTAATTATAATTCAAAATATTCTTTCTGCAGCCAATATGGATTTGGGTTTGTATAATTTTGTGTAACTACATTGAAGGGGGCATAACTGATCATTCTTTTCTTTCTAAAAGGAAAATGTAGAACTGATAGAATAATTTTCAAGCACAGTTTTACCAAAACTTTGCCCCCTTTCTAATTGTCACTCAAATTAAAAGCTTATCATTCCACCCACACACACACACATATATATATATATATGTATGTGTGTGTGTGTGTGTGAATATTTCTAATATTCTTGTAACCCAACACAATAATTTTAGTGGCATTGTTAACATTTTAAAATTTATGTTACATTCAGACAATTTTAATTCTTTCATACGATAACTTTGTTTTTGAGAAAATCTTTGTACACGTGTTCATGAAGCAGATAAAAGTATTTATTAGCTTTAACAGTTATTGTTAGTTTTGTATCTAAGGCATCACACTCGTGTTATACTGGTCGGTTGGTGGTGGGGAGATTGGGGTTAATATCTTGGTCAGGTCTACTTAAATGTTTTCCCCCTCTTCTTCCACGCAAATGCGGGTTCACTTCCTCTAATTCAACCTTCCGAATTCCTAATCCATTAGAGTAATTAGTACTTAAAGCGTATAACCCGAACGGGTAGTAAGACACGGAGCTAATAATAATAATATATATATATATATATATATATATATATTGGAGTGGGGTTTCAAAGGGAATCTAATAGATTGGATTGAGCGCGTTGGGAGAACGAATGTGGTTAGAGTGACAGCAAATATATGAAGGTAGAGTGTGTGGATCAAAAGGAGGGAGTAGGCCATGTAAGATATCATTAAAGGTTGTAGACAAATGTGTGATAACACTAAAACAATCCTCAACTATCTCAGAATGTTCTGTTGTGACCCTCACACTGCTGTATTTCTTATGGTAATCAGGGTGTCTACTGGGTCACGAAAGTCACGAATTTTTAATATTTTGGTCATAAAGTCACGAAAATAATTTTAGTTTGAATTTCCCGCACATTGTAACAACGCGAATGCTTCAAAGATAGCGCTATCCACTACACGTGATGGCACGCGCCAGTCGGAAGTTGCCTGATGGTTTTGTTTGTGATTCCAACGACAAGGTTAACTTTCGCCATCTTGTATTAAATATTAATGTGGCGTGCTACTTCTCTCGTGGGGTGTGTGACTGCATTATGCCGTGTGTGTGTCTACAAATAATGGTTTTCGAGAGAATGAATTTGAATTCAGGTTTTGTAGATGATACGGGAAAATACCAGGACATTTTCTACATAAATCTGTGTTGTGGATCTGGATCAAGATGTCGGCGGCAATTATCAATTTTTTACGCTTTCAGTGATCCGACTGCAATTTGAAGGCGGTGTAAAATGTATATGATAATTTCAAATTAACGGAGGCAGCAAATAGCAATAGTTTTCGCAGTGAAATATGGCGTATTTTTTAATAAAATATAAAATAATATTATTAGTGTTAATATTTAATCCTTGACGTAATTCATTTAATTTTAAAGACCATTCATTCAAAACAGTTGAAATTTACCAATTTTTAAAAGGATGTTCATTTTCTAATGGGCACATAAAATACTAGGCCTAAATTATTTTTTAATTGTGTGTTGCGAAAAATATCCGTAATTTTTTTGGGGGGCATTCAAAGATTTTATGTGCGAAGTTTAGGCTAATCTGTTAAAAGATGCCTGGTAAATGTTCGTTCAAAGAGTTTTGGCTGACTGTTGAAGAAAATAAATACTCAAAGTGGTTGTGCCCTGTTGAAGATGACCAGTATAAGGCTTATTGTACATTTTATAAATCAAAATTTGATATAAGCCACAGTGGGTTGAATGGCGTGAAAATTCATGGAAAAGGTAAGAAGCATTTGGAACTAACCTCTGCCCTACTCCAAGGTGTTTTTAATTATAACATCTAGGCCCGATGTACAATATAATGTTCGACCGTTTACCGAAGGAATTTTTTTTGCACCACGTCTTACTGACCGTTAGGGCTATACGCCCCTGAAGGTATTTTGTGTAATGTCACTTCCAAACCACTAAACTATCCTCACGTATTGTAACACGGCTGTATTTATTATGTTAGTAACAATTCTGAAACTTCAAAATAACTAAAATCATTTTAAAATTTTCAGCTGTGGTCCTTTTAGAAATGACTTGTTCAGGTTGTCTATAAATAACTTTCCAACCATTCACTTTGAATTCTGAACTTTGACATACACATAC
Organism: Timema californicum; assembly: GCA_902141385.1. Taxonomy (NCBI): domain Eukaryota; kingdom Metazoa; phylum Arthropoda; class Insecta; order Phasmatodea; family Timematidae; genus Timema; species Timema californicum. Next base: position 7,636 of record CABFOW010003426.1, read on the forward strand.
ACATAAAGTTGTAATCATTGCTCTTTATACAGATTGACAAAACATGTTATCTTTCCTAAGGCTAATCACTACACAGAAAAAAAGAAAAATTGTTTACTGCTGCCTAGAACAGAGTTTTCAATTTGTTTTAAACTGTTTCCATCAGTGCAGAAGCACAAACACACGCTTGTATTCCTCATTGACACTCTGGCGAAGGTGTTGGTTGGTTGCTGTCTGTGAAAGCTAGCCTTATCTAGTCGAGCTTTCATTGGTCATGGAACTGTGTCAATAATAGCCAGGCTATATATACAGTTTCTTTCAAAACAAAATATTAATATTCGACTTTCAAAATATATTTTGTTTAGTAAAAAAACTTAAAATACAAGAAATTTGTAATTAATAATCTGTTATTACATTATGAGGTATTCTGTTTTTCAACAGGTACATTGGCTTGTCCAGTTTAAGTCCTCCATCATATCCTATCAGCAGTTTACATTTTTATATCCTGAAACTTCATCTTCTTCTCTTGTTTGAACTCTTCCGTTAGTTGTGGTTGCCCTAAATAAACCATTTCTTGTCACGGAGCAAGCTATCCAGTTGATGAATCACCTCAGAATGGTTTTATTTGCCCCCCAAACTTTCCAAATATCTATTATTTTATTACCCGCCTCGGTGGCGTAGTTGGCTAACTAGAAGCTAGACTGCTGAGGATGGGGAGATCGAGGTTCGAATCTCGGTCGGGTGAACTGGGGGTGGTTTTTCCTAAATGGTTTTCACTCCCTCCACGCAAATGCGGGTTCACTTCCTCTAATTCAACCTTCCCATTTCCTAGTCCATTAGAGTAATTAGTCTTAAAGCGTATAACCCAAACGGGTAGTAAGACGCGGTGCTAAATATTATTATTATTATTTTATTCCTTATAGTTGATGTTTAATGTTCATACAAAGTGATGCTCTATATCAATATCCATTGAACTTATAAAGTCATTTCATTGGTTGAAACTAAATTCCCATCAAACTATATTTTGTTAGCACCACGTCTTACCACCTGTTCGGGCTTTAGGGATTAGGAAGGTTATATTTAGAGGTAGTATACCCACATTTGTGTGGAGAGATTGGAAAAATCCACCTTGAGTACATCTGACCGAGATTTGAACCTCGATCTCCCTGTCATCGACATTCTAAGACTACTGCGTGAGTAGCATGTTAGAACTCGCGGCCATCAAAATGGGTTAACTACATATTATATAGTTTTACCGAAAAAAGTATTTTCTCGTCAAACACTTGAATTTGAAGTTAATGCACAAGACAGCATAATATTAGGATATTTTGTAGAATGGGCGTTAGTAGCTACTCTGGCACAAAGGCGGGATTGTAACTGTCCATTAGTCAAGACAACTTCGATATTTAGATTTTATTATTTTCAGTTGAGGAAAAAACAATTACAAACCCTCTCTTTCATTTTCTTTGTCTCAATCTCCTTTTATTGATAACCAAGGTGATCGACCAAACAAGCAGCTGCGATCGACTGTTTGGCCACCTCTGCTCTACATCTTCATAATCTCCGGGTCCAGTTTTCTAGTCAGAAGAAACCTTGGCCATTGATATTTTTTACTTTTTACTTTCGTGTACACTGCATGCCTGTCACAATTAAACTTTCTAAATATTTTAAATGCTCGACATTCTCGAGCTGTTGATTTCCCACCGCAATATTAATTAGTGCTTCTCTTTGGCATATTCTCATTGCCTTCAACTTATCACTATTTTCCAGTTTCAACTAGTTTATCATATTTTGAAGCTCTTTTTCTTAGTTCTAATTAATATTATTACATGTAATAATATTTAGAATAACATTAACTAGAATACTAATAAGGTTAATGCAATTTAAACCCCCATCTGCTATATTTAATGAAATAGGCCATTTGGCGTGGATGCTTTTGACCAGCTGTTTGAAACAGATGACAAACATTGTCAGTCGTGTTTGTTTCTGTCTGAAGCAGTTTTAGGAAAGTGACTGTTTGTGGGTTTGTATTTGCGAAAACATTATGGAACATTTCAAAATGGTTTCAAACAGTTTTGTTTCAGCCAGTGGGGCTCCAACCTAATACTATCATTGTATCAATCAGAACTCGTGTAAACTAAATGATAGCTTGACACCATATTTCACAGTGTACCTTCGACTCGGTAGGGCTTTATGCTGCCAATTATGAGTGGTAACAGCATTGGCATAAAAAGCCAAATGTCCCGGGTTTGATTCCTTTGTCCAGGTGTTATTTTCAATTTAAAGAATATGATATTTATTTGCGGCTATATCCGTAATTAACAAAAAGAATAGTTTGACTATTTAATCCATTGGTTAATTATTCTTCTAGTGTTTTCCCAAATCAACTCTCTGGCCTGAAGGAACTCAACAGATCATGGCCACCAGAACGTAAGCTCGCCATTCAGCTCTAGCTGATCCCTAACCGGATACACAACCTCCTTTGAAAATATTTTGTAATCCTCCCATAAACGTTTTAGGACTACCAAGGGGTCTTGTTTCTTCAGGTTTCCCAACTAAAAGTTTCAACTCCTTTCACCATCTATACGCTCCACATGACCACATCCTGCTCACCTTGAGTATCCTCCCTCGAATATATTTGGGGATGCATACAAACACCAAAGTTAAACATTTCTAATATAATTGTAATGTACTTGAAAGACTGCACTGACCTTGTTATTCTCTTTTTCAGGCAGAGCCAATTCAAACAACAGCAATTGAGGATCTTTCCCACGTGGTTTTGTGATTTTAAATCTTGGTGAGAGATTTCAATGTGTTACAAAAGTACACACAACTTGCAAAACTTGAAATGTGTGAACTGTTGACCTATGTCAAACAGTTCCAAGGAAACTTGTCTTTTCACTGATACTGCGGAAACTTTTATATATTAAGTGGAACGATCAATCTATTGGCCAATTGTATGAGTGTTGTCGTCTACTCATTAATATTTACTTCTTTTTTTACCAAATGTTATTTTAATTTAATAACGGGCACATTTAACCTGTTGGGGTGAATTACATAAACTCTAGTATGGATACATAGGATGTGCATTTTACATTGTCTGTGTGTTCACATTTTCAGTGTACTTAGTTTTAACGTTGAAATCTTGAACTGTAGGCAATTGGTACATTTGTAGATATGATGAGGTAGTTTGTGTGATGTGCTAGCCCAAACAACATTGCAAGTTACAACTTACAACATTGTTTGTTCCACCACGTCTTTTATTGCAAACATTGTCAGTCGCGAGTGTTACAAGTATAACCCACATTATAAAAGAAAGAATTGGGAATTATTGTATTTCCAGTGAAACCAATGTGCAAAACTTTGAAAGTGAAATTGCATTGGACAAAGTCTTTTGGCGCAAGTACCGCCTTAAGTAATTGTGTTTTATTTACCGTAAGTTCACCATGTTAGAAGCTTATATAAACTTTTGCCTTGTATTACTCAGTAAATCCCATTTTTTAATTTTTGATAGTTTGGAGGTATTCCATTAAATTCTCTTTGTGAATGCTATGACTAGCACATTTGCAGTCGTGGCTTAGTTAATTTATTTGCGCATAGGCAGTTTAATTTGGGGAGGGCACTCTGGGCTCACTGAAAGCAGTCTCTATTTGTTGAATTCACTAACTTTGAAATACTTTTGAATTTTGTAGTCAAGTGAAACTAACAGTCCTTATTTTTTTTTATAATTATTTTATCATAACTTCTAAATTTAGGCAAGACTTGTCAACTTTTGTTTTAAAACCTGGATATCATATACTATGTGCAATAGTTTTTTTTATATATTTTGTTATTTCTAATGTCATACAGTGTACTCTGTTTAGTGAAGTTTAATGCTAGTTGATAACTAGATATCAAAATATTAGTCAGGTTAAGTTAAGATACTTTTTTGGCATTTGCAAAAGCCATTAAAGCAATTTTCATGTATTTATATATTGTCGTGCTATCTGCGGCTGTCACTTTTAGTAGTTGGTATCACTAACTATACAATAAGAAGAAGAATGTGCCAGTTTCCAAAGTGAGACTTGGCGCGGCTCAAGTGCAGTGCCAGGCCTATACTGGATACAAGACTACACCTACCTAAACTTGAATGGAATGGGCCAGTTTTGCAGATAAAACTGGTCTAGGTAGGCGTCGTCGTGTATTTAGTGTAGCGCCATACTTGAGGCGAGCAAAGTCTCACTAGGAAACTGGCACAATTTAATAAAATGTTACTAATCTTTAGTAGTTGATCAAAGTTTGTTCCCACAAGTGTGAAATGGGCTACAGAAGCAATTAACTCCTTTCACAAATCACACAATAATCAAGTTTCGCTTAGTTTGATTTAAACTAAACCTTTATTTAAATAATTGTGAGAATTATAAATTATAATTGAGACATGGCCAAGAGCGCACATCTAGTTCCACCAAGGCCTTGATTAGCTTCAAGTGGAAACCATGCACTGCGGGTGATGACGTCTCACTGGGCTTAGAGAATATAATCTCAATCATAAGCACATTTAAACCAACTAGGCAATAAGTTGCTATGGATACTCCATTCACGGTAGGAACTACTCTCTGGAAGGTCCTTTTTCCTACCAATATCCTACTATATAGTAGATTTCTGGCAGGGAAAAGGGTCTTTCAGAAAACAATTCCTACGCTGAATAGACACTACAAACATCTGTATGCCTATCTTACAGTTGGCTTGGTATTGAATATTTGACTAAAACAATGTTGCTTGCTTTTAAACATCTTGTCTGTGTGATGGTTAGATGGAACCAATTTAAACTAGATTGAGACCTAACTTACTAGTGTGTCGCCATGTCCACTTTGTCATGTTACTGCTGAATTATGGTTGTCAATTCTTTTTTTTCGTGGAATTAATTGAATCCTTAAGGGTAACAAAACTACAGTAACACCATTTTTGATATCTATACTTAAATAGTAAGCCTTGGGGGTTTTTCTTCATTACATTGTGTCAATATTTTGGGGGCTCTAATTTCAATTAAACATTACAGATATTGTTTTATTTCATATTTTATATTAGATTTTTGATGTATTCTTATTTTAAATTCATTTGTCATATTTACTTAAAAAGCATTACATACATAAACCTACTTTATGAACATTTTTGAAGACCTGCATCTACAAACTTATTTTTATTTTATTTGATTTTGAAAAAATCACTTTATACATTCCATAACCTAGCCTGTCAGCTTCACTTTATATAATACTTTTATCTTGACCATCAAAATCGTAAATCTGGAGCTTATGACAAATAAAGTTCTGTTTCCTCTGCCGAATAATGTGCAATATAACACATGACATGATCACAACAGTATTTTACAGAACTCAAAGTAAGAACATAGGCTACATGGATGTCTTGGCCCTTAACAATCAGCATGTGCTTGTGTTTCAGAATATGTTTGAAGTTTTATTAGGCCAAATAGTGCTTGACTGTTTCTTTCATTTGGCAATTAATCTTTTAAAAAATGTTAGTGCAATTTGCTTAAGATCTTTATTACATAGCAAATAAAAATGAGCCAAGACATGTGTATATGTGACTTATTTTATTTTTGTTAGTAATGTGTTCTCACCTATACACGCAATAGAGTGTAGTATAGTTTTGTTATTTGTTTAAATATCCTTGTCATAGCTAATAAAGATGTTTGATAAATCTTCATTGTATACATTATGCTTGAAAGTACCTCATGCGACTAAAATTAAACACCTTTTAAAATGTTCTGAAACATTAGCATATTAGTGTTAATCGGACACGCAATAAGATTTAAACTAAACTTTGGGCAGATATATTACTTTTACCTGGAAGTTTATAACTATAATTTACACAAATAATCACTGGAGGTATATTACTTTTACCTGGAAGTTTATAACTATAATTTACACAAATAATCACTGGAGGTATATTAAATAAGTGTATTTTAGTTTTTGTTGTAGCTTTAAATTTGTAAATTACAACTGGCTATCTTGTATCATGACTTTATATTTGTTTGAATGTAATTCAGGCAATAATAATGCAAGTTCATGTGTGTTTAAACTTTCTGTTTTCCAGCTGTAAGTAACTTGAAGTTTAAAAATATTCCCTATGTATTTCAGAACTCTGCAGGATTAGGTATTCATAGTAATTATATTTATGTTTTATTATTTGATGTAGCGTGCATCAGTCTAGTGTGTTTATATGTGATATAATGTCTGAACTACATATTACCAGTGTTGCAAATTACTTCTATCACTTCATAGCATTTTCATTTTTATAATATAGTACAAAAAACCATACTGAATAAACGCACCATTTGTTATAAAGATATACAAATACAATATTTGTTAAAAGTTAAACCTAAGTAGCTCATTTTGACAAACGTTATTAATAGAAATATTTATTTTGATTATTAACTTTATTGGAAGCTACAGGGAATAAATTTGTGTATGATCATTAAAAAAAGGCTGTTCAATATTTTTACAACTTTGAGCGTGAATAATGTTTGGTGGTTAAGACAAATTAAGTGTGATCATTAAAAAATACACATCACAGAAAATTAAATTAGATTTTACTAGAATATTATCAATAGATCATGTTTTCATTGAAATAAATATTCATAACATAGCTGTAATTTAGTATTTATTGCCTAACATTAGTTAAAATGACACATTTGTTTGATGTGAAACAACATAATGTTTATAATGCTGGCAATAAGCTGAGTATAATGTTAATGTTTATGTCCACATAAATACATTAATACTGTATGTAAAATGTTACAAGAAAAGGGGAAACACTCTGGGTATCATAAGCTAAGAAATTTCTTCTTATGCCTAGAAACTATATTATTTGAAATAATTAATGTAAATTATTTTATTTAAAAAAAAGTCAAGTTTGGAATCGAATAATTTAATCTAATCCTGCCTAGTTATTTAATTTATTAATTAGCTTTTATATTATTCCACATATTCTTTGTACCAACCCAAATAAGGGGTAATGTTTATTGCACACGACTTTAATTATGTAATATGTATTAAAAGTAGCAATGTTACAGCATAGCGTAACTTCTCTGCCTCGTAGTGAAATTATATTAACTTAAGATCTAACACATGACTATTGGCTGTCTTAATTTTGAAAATGGTTAGTTTCTCACGCAAAATTGAATATGATATATTGATATACAAAAATTGTGTTGATTTTTGAACAAGTCAAAGTTCCATTTTTAAGTCTTATAGTTATTTTATTAAGGACTATCTCAAATATTACTTTATTTCCGTGCCCATTAACCTTAGGGGACTGGCGCCATTGCTCTCTTGCAATGCCCTATTATGATCTAAATAATAATCAAAAACATATACTTTAATGCATAATATTATTATAAAATCAGTATAGCTTATTATTAAAAAAAAGTACATGGTAATTGATAAATACAAAACATCACTACCTAAAGCTTTGTAACCTAATCTACAAAATACATAGCAATCGTAAAATATAACTTTTAACCAGGACACATTTTGAACAGAAAAAAAATACAAGATTATTACAAAAAGTTTCATTGTTGAAAAAAATACTTCTTTTTGAGTTCCTTCAATTCGTATTTTTATGTATAATGGCAAGCACACGTGAATTACAACCACAGCAAACTAAAGCTACACGATAGAACTTGCAAGAACTATGCAACGGCGGCAAGGAGCCAGATGTATGGCATCAAGACTGGCGCCGTTGCTTATTCACAACATTCCTGTAAGGTGCCCGTTAAAACTCCCGTATCTCACAAAATAGACATTTTTTGGATGTTTGATGACTTCATACCATGCAGCAGGAACTAATTGACCAAATTACAACTGTTCTGAAAATGCAACAGCGCCAGTCATAGAAGGTTAATTAATTTAAATTTGCATTAGAATTTTAAATGGAACTTTAATGTGAATGTTTTACTGTTCCAAGTGACTGGGGCTAAAAAAAATGTCCAAAGTAGTATAATTTTACAACATTAAATAGTTAATATTTTTGATTTTTTTTAAGATTATTAAAAACATATGTTTTCAACATTATAAACATTATTGGAGAGAATTAATTTTCATTAAATTGTTTTCAAACATGTAAAATGTGAAAAATTTGTAAATTGAGATACAATATAAAATATTATAACGTAATATGTAGAAGAATAAGTAAACTAACTTGGAGAGAGGGGAAAAGATTTTAGAATGAACACATCTTATTAATATTTTGGTACAGACTTCCTTAGCAATACGCCCAACACTTCCACCAAATAAAAGTAATACTTCAGTCAATTTTAAACTATATCAAACAAGAAAAAACTAGCATGAATCTGGTTTACCTAAGTAGTGCCTCAAAATGGCGCAAAACTGGTTCTTGTGCTTATTTTCCCTGATCTTGTTTGCTAAAGGCTGAAATATTACTTTTATTTGTTTAGTGAAAATGTGTGCAACCTATTTTGCTAAATGTTAGAAAGGAGTTGTCACCATAACACTAAGTGTTGCTGGTTAAGCCTACCTGTTGTCCTTCTTCCTGGACTCGTGAGTTTAAATTGTCAATTTTTGTTTGGGCATACATCTTTTCACATTTGTGATGTTTTAAAAATATTTTTAAGTAATTTGGTTTTATTATTTTTGCTAATACTATGCTAGTTATAGCTTTTGACGCTTGGCATAAGCTCATTAGTTCCAGATATTTTCTCTTCTGTTTATAATAGACATGTCATTAAAGTTTAAAAATAAATGGTTTCATTCAATTGGTGTTATATCCATAGTTAAACCATTTTGATCTACAATGAGCACTGCACCATAGACAAAGTATACACAGAGGGGACATTAAAAGTAAAAATATTCATTGAAGTTTTTTTTTCAGGTGTTTTATTTCACTGACACTTAATATTTTACTTCTGTCGAGTTACCACTTAAACACTAGTGTTTCAACTTTTGGTTTCATTTAAAGTGTCGTGTTACTATGGCAAACGGTCTAAAATAGTTGCCTATGTTTACCTAAAGTTTCATAATTCAATCTGGCACATTGTGGATTTTAGAGATTGACTTGTACAGTAAACAAACACAGGCACAAGATTATAACTATACATTTTCATTTTAGTGATAACTAATTATGTATGGCAGGTAATTTATGGTGCACGGTCATAAAACTACATAATTTTTTCTTTCTCGATTCTAGATATACAAATGCTACCACATACTTTTTTTTTAATTTACAGCCTGGCAGGAAGACTCATACAGGCCATTAAACTGAATAAGCCAAATAGCCTAAGTTGTAGAGGATTTATAAAAAAAAATAAGGTTACAAACAAAACTACTGCAAGATAAAAATAAGTTTTTAACACTGTAGGACTAATTTTAGAATTATTTAAAAAGATATGGTCATTGTTTAACATATATTTAAAGCTCCGAACAAAATGTTCATTCATTCTTGACCTGTTATGTCATAGGTAGACAACGTCCAGAAGTGTTAAAAATAAGATTGTTAACATGGCTAAATTATTTGCTTATAATTTTTTAGAGGATAGAAAAATTAACACTTGAGATAAATATTTAATAATAATAATAATAATAATGCAGCAACATAAAGCTAACCGAGTCACTTAGCCCACAGTGGTGGTAAAGCGGTTTGATAAAGTGTAGGGTCTATTTACTGTTTAGTGAACTGGAGAGATTTTTACACATTGTAATTTTCAGTCGAGGTTTTCCATTCTATATAAACAAATGCTGGTGCAACTATTTACAACACCCATCTTCATATATATTAATATATTAAATTGGCTTCTGTTAGGAATAACGTTACAAAAGTTTTAAAACTATTATGTATCCTTGCATTAAGCCATTAGAACAGCAGTTATCAATTTCTGTATGTAATATTGATATCTATAAAACAATATTATAAATATAGGTAAAATTTTATCATTGTTGACTGGAAAAGTTTCTAAGCCTTTCGTTCTATCAGAATATTTACAACCATGCTTGTTTATAAGTAAAAAAACAATGAAGATTGGACACAACAAAAAACATTTTTTAAAAATTACTGACCCATTTTGATATTTAAAATTAATTTTAAATAATATGCATGGAAATGTCTTGTAGATAAAGGGTTGAAACTTAAAAAAAAAATCTTAAAAATACTTACCCTCTGCAACCCATCTTGATTTTGAACAGATTATTCTCTCTATAATAGCAAAAGGGTCATATGCAGCGTTGCCGCTGCATGAAGAAAAACTTTCCACCAAAGCTAAGCTTTATAGTGGTTTTTTGGCAGTAAAAAGTCAGGAGTAAATCTTGAAAGTTTGTTGCTTGCCATCTTCTGCATTGATTCCACAGAACCACGGTTCCTGTTTTCCAAAGCTGGACGAGTTCCTCCCTAGCGTTCATTCTCTAGTGTATCCTTTCTGTATGGCCATGCACACCTCTCTCTTTAGAGGGTATATTTATCAATAGATATCACTAGATTATTAGGTTAATGATTCATTTATGACATTTGATTGACTTTGTAGGTAATGGTGTTAAAATAGTTTCGACATATGCAGAATAGCACACATGACACAGGAAGAAACTTTTATGCCCTTTTAGTTTTCATGGATGCAAGATTTGTTGGTATTGTTGGCCACAATATTAAAATACAATTTTTTTTATTAATTTGGTGCAGAAAGGATCACGAGTAATTTTACAGTTTTTATAGCATTACATTTTTTTGGCTAAAATAAATTAAATATTTCTCCAGTAGCAATATAGAGTTTAATTTTCTGCACATTCTAGTACCAATAAATCTTAAATATCTGTCAAAGGTGTCCTGAAATGCCGTCAAAACTTTTTAAATAAAGGGAAAAAGTTTTGACGGCATTCCAGGACACCCTCGACAGATATTTAACATTTATTGATACTAGGTACTAGAATGTGCAGAAAACTAGACTATATTGCTATAAAAACTAAAATTACTCGTGATCCTTTCTGCCGCACCTTAATTAGGTTTATATAACATTTACTCTACTCAACTTCATTTACTTCAGGTAGTCGAGATTGTAAAAATATTGACCAACCTATTAAAATCTAGACTTACTCAGGGGAAATAGTCATAGGTACAAGATAATATCAATTGTAATGTGGTAGTAAAGTTGTTTTATAACTTAACATTGTTGCATTTAATAATAGGTCCCACGTTATTGTTAAAATTGTGTAGTCTTGCAGTCAACACTCCCCCTTTGAGAATCAGTTAGTGCTTATTTTTCATTTCTCTAAGATGTTTATTTTTCAATACACTGTTGAGTTTTGTTAGTTTTATAAACATACTAATACATTTAAATGTAATTCTTATTGTTGTTTAATTTTCACAAATTGATATTTGCTTTTGAATTGTGGTATATACATTTTTTTTCTTGCTATAGCAATGATACAATTCAATTAAATCTTAAAAAAATGCCAAGCAAAGTCTTGTTTCTTAAAATCCTATGTTTGCATATCATTGAAAATTTTATATACTCTTTTGTTAAATAAATTTGGATTGTGCTTTTGAGTTTTACTTTGATGTATTTAAAGTCTCATTAATATTTTATGTAACATCAATTGTTACGAGTACAGTCAGGTATGAGATGAAAGTCCACTTAGGGAAATACACACAATGAGCATACGGCGTTTAACAAGTTAGTAATAAAGGAATTTAATCACTTATAGTATTTTATAATTACACGGCTCGGGTTAGTCATCTATTTTGTTTATCACACGATAGACAAACTTAAGATTATGTCACCAATACGTTGGATTCCAAAGAAAAATGTTCCACCTTTCTCTAGTTGGGCTTTCTTCTATTGCGTTTTTAACTAGTTAGTTTTAATTTGTTTCTAAATTGTCATTTTGAAAATGTTATTTAAGCTATTGGCCTTTATTTTAATACATTACTTTTGTTGCTGTATTAAGCCTAAACACCGTTCTTTAAATTTTGCATGAATGCGTCTTCCTCACTTCTGCCATTTCTACCAAAGTTCTCCAAGTGGCCACCAGTTTCTTCTTCACAAGGCCTTCTGATTGGTTTATACATTAATAAGAATATTCAATCATACTTAGACAAATATTGAGAATTTTCACTTAAATTTCCCTCTTTGGTGTTGAAATTTTATATTAATCCCTGTGTGATTTCCTATAATACTCGCATTACATAATGTATAGATGACCCTCTTTTAAAAATCAAAACTAAAGAAATAATATGCATTCATCTTCCTGTTCAAAGACTGTCCATATAATAGTCAGGTTTTGTGTAAAAAAATAATTTGAATAAAAGTTGGGATTTAAAAAAAAATGTGTTGACCAAATGACTACTTTCCCACCTATCTTAAATATTTTATTATAACAATCATAACTTTTTATAAGCTCACTAGTAAATTGTTGTGTTAACACTTAACCTGCAAATGTTAAATAGTTAACTGGTCAGAAAAAAAAGGGAATTTAAAGAAATTTAACTAAATTCTTTTTAAATGGAAAATCATAGCTAAAATGATTTATATGAACCCTTTTTTATAATTAATGCTAAGCTTAGTTGGGCATCTTTATAATAAAGCTACAATTTTTAAACTTTAAAAACTTACTAGGGTGACCTGGCGGTCTAGGGGTAAGGTGTCAGACTTCTATGCTGGCAGCCGGGGTTCAATCCTTGGTCCCGGCAAAGATGTATCTGATTACCAAACCCTTCCTTCACCTCTGACAAGACATCTTGTGAATGTG
>CABFOW010003426.1:20719-30840 GCA_902141385.1 Timema californicum
AACGTGGAATCCGAACCACGGTGGAGGCCTGGCATTCCCCACATTCACAAGATGTCTTGTCAGAGGTGAAGGAAGGGTTTGGTAATCAGATAAATCTGTGCCGGGACCGAGGATTGGACCCCGGCCGCCAGCATAGAAGTTTGACACCTTACCCCTAGATCACCAGGTCTCCTTTGAATGTAGTTGAAGTGAATCCACATTTATGTGGAAGGAGAGTGGAAAACCATCCCTGAGTGAGATTCAAACCTCGATCTCACTATCCTCTGCAGTCTAGCTCAACAAGAATCAAGTGTGTTAGCTAACTACGCCACTGAGGTGGGTTAAACTTCAAGAAATAGATAGCTTTATAACGTAGTGGTGGCAGTCGAAATGGAACCGGCCCACTGGGATATCTCTCGGTGTCCTGACGACCAAGACTACCCCGCCGCCACTATGGATAAATTTAATTTTCTATTTTTAGCGTTATCAAGGGTGGGCCCCTACCTGTAATAAAATTAAATAAAACTTCTAACTTGTCAATTTTCTCTATTGACACTATTAGGCTGATAAAAATTTAAAATAAACAACTTCTGCAGACATGCAAGAGTCATAAATTTTCAAGTCAAGCTCACTTTTATAGAGGCAAATAATTTTTTTTAAAAATGGTTAAGCAAACACCACTCCAAATAATTTCATAGGGCACTTTATTTTCAAAAATTTGCCAACTGAAGACTACTCTAAATACATTCTAGAGGCATTTAAATTTCAAAGATTTGCTAAGTGATAAGCACTCCAAATGGTTTCTAGAAAAGACTAATCAAAAAAAGGCGATCATTGGAAATAGCTTCTAGGGGTTTCCATGTTTCAAATTTTTTTCTTAGGAATAACCCCACTGAATAGCTTCCAGGTGCATCCAAATCTTAACATTTTACTGAAGAGGGTCCTAAAGACTCCCCTTTGGGCTGGAGGGAGAAACCTTTTTTAAAAATATTCTGGCTACTACTCGATCCCCCCACCAAGTAAATCTCTGGGTGCGCCACTGGGTGTTAGTATTCATATAATCCAAGAAATACATTTAAACAATTTACACTCACATTATATAAAAATTAAAATTGATACTAAGCTTGATTATAAAATTAATGAGGGAGGTACCAACCTTGGTGACGCCACTGCATCACCCTACAAATAATTATTAAGTTGTTTAGGCCAATGATTTAACATTTATGTATAATAGGCTCCTGCTGTAATTTTGATATAAAACCCTTAAAGATAGACAAATGATTTGCTTAACACACAAACACATTATAATAAATAGGCCATTTACTTAAAATTTAAGTATTGTATTCTACAAAATTGAAATATTTTGCTAGTCGAATTATAAATTCCAAAATTTTAAATCATAATTCAAGTAGCAGTATATTAATATAAATTCATGTCAATATTATTGGATCCACTTACCTCCTATACAAATGCTTTTTCATAATATTCTTCATTTCGTGGTTCATGGTAAGCTTGAGTTTCTTTAATAGTTCCATCCTCGCTGTTTAGATCTTAGATATATTTAGATGATTAGATATATTTTATTTCTACTATCTCAAAATGGGGATCATTTGCTAATCTTTACCTGAGCAAACACTTTACGCAGACAGAAAAAAACTTTTATATGCCAATAACGTATGCATTTGAAATCTCAAGACAAAAGATCGTTGATGTTGAGAAATTTCGTAATGGTTGAGGAAACAGTAATACCAACATCATGGCGAAAATGTAATCCAAAATGAATTTTTAAACTCATGTTTTTTTTATCACACCTATATTAATGAAAATTGAATATAAAGTAATAACTAAATTACTCAATAATAATAATTTTAATTTGTTTTCCCTCCTTTCTTATTTGTACATCATTATTATGTTTTGTTTGAACTTTAATCGTATTGGCTGTGTACTTGGTATTATTATCTTCATTTTCTGCGTTCACGTACTTTCTTAATATAGGGTATGCACTAACCCAAATTTGATTAATTGAAGATTGGCCACGTTTATTAATATAAATAGCTTTTCGTGAGTGATATTTATTCTGAATGTTGTAGGTTATCACGTTCATCCAATAACCGTGTGTCAAAATATTTATCTATTATTGAGATATATCTTAAAAGAAAGCAATATTTGGAACCAAATTTTAGACCAGGCAAGGCTGTTCCAGGACTACTAAATGGAGGCGAACACCTTGGAAAACATGTTCTGAAAATGAAGACACATTGAGATGTATAATCAAGAATTTAAAAAAAGTATTTTTAATTTTTTCTATCACCATTAGCATCAATATGACATAATAAACGTGGTTGTCCAGTGTTAGACGACCAACCCACACAATTATATGTAGGAAACAATTCTCTGCTTAAGACCCTGTGAGAGTAATTAAAAAACAAACAAGCCTTCACACCTTTAAATATTAAAGGCACTCATATGTTAGTCAGGTTTGTATTGGTTTGACCCGTCCCGGAGAAAATCGGAAAAATTACAGTTCCAGACCAAGCCTGGCTCGTGTTGGATACTAAAACTTGCATTCGAAAGTATTTGACAACATCACATTAAATAGTAACACTATTTGTTTAGTTTTTTTTAATGGCACTTGCCACAAAAGTATTAAATTATTCATAGAAGACTGAAACTGCTCACATGCTGACATGTTAAATTCCTTTAATATGACTACTATAGCTTGTTAGTAACAATCGATATGTTGCTGCAAGTAATATTACTATAGTGATCAAATTAAATAATATTTAGGGAAGATGGGTACTATTAATAATTGTCTTGGCACTTAAGTCAAATATAGTATTTGAAAAATGTTTACTTGAAGGCGGGAAACCTACCTGGGAACTTTATAAAGACGGAAGTATCAAAGTACTATGTTTAAATCTCATTTTTTAAATAATAAAACGATAGTGAAACTTTATATACTGTATGCAGGAACAAAATGAGTAAAAGTGAAAGTTGAGCGGTTTTGATTTGCCTTGTTATGGAGCCTTCTGCAAGAACGTACCCTCAAAGATTGTTAATTAACACCACTCACACTTTCAAATGCGAATTAATATTTTTTAAATCCACTTAAAAAATCACACTGCTCATTCACTCTTCACGTTTGCTTATTTCATTCTTGCATTCTGTCATCCCTTTATTGAAGGAAGACTCGGACAGATTACCCTAAATGCTACTCATCAGGATTAAATCAAGTCACCTCAGATGCTATGAGCTAGATGGTAAGACTAATCAATGCCTTAGTCCCTTCATACATCAATACTTTTTTAAATAATAATTTAAACCCATGTTTATATGATCAAATTTTAGCAAACAAATAATTGGCATGTGATTTATAATACAGTATTTCAAATTTAAATTATCTTAACATTGATGAGCAAATGATTAATTGTAATTTGTATGCTATCATTTGTTGTGAGCTATTCTTTTTATTCAATAGTTATCACATTCGGGATAAAATAATTACTGTCTAACAGTAAAATGTAAACTTGGACGTTCAAACTTCTCTTCAAAATTTAAATTGCGCGCGCGCGCTATTCCGCAACGACACTAACGTCATTTCGCTTCAATGTCTGATCACTGGAACTAAAGATTAGCCAGATCCGTATATCTTAAACTCTGAACTAGATATACATCTGCAGCTAGGATTTTCGAGCTGTCGTCTGCACATTCTTGTTTAGGAAAGAAGAAAACTTTCGGGCATCTCTTTCTCGCTTAGACACATACAAGGTATGGGGCATTTCGACATCGTTCCCTAATTTTTATGAATATATGAGATATATCAATGTATGATTAGTTAAACAAAACAAATGTGTTAGTAAAAGGTTTGAAGAGCATAGCTAAGTTCAATATTCATGACTTGTTTCTTTATACAAGTTGATTTAGGCTACAATAGTGATGATCGTTTGTACGTAAGACTTATACAAAGTTTGTCATTCGAACAAAAGTAATCAGGTTTTTAGTGACCTTATTTCATAAAGTGGTCGAACATTAAATATAATATGATTTCTGAAAGTAATCTACAAGCTGAGAGCCAACTTTAAACATATTGCGATATAGTAATACTTCCTATAAGCTCTTTATTCTAAATGATAGTTTGAATATAAAACTACTACACAAAGTTTGTCAATCAAACACATGTAATTAAATTTTAAGCTACCTTATTTCACTATAGTTATTGAATATTAAATATAATTTGGCTTCTGAAAGCAATAGGCTATACAAGTTAAGAGCCAACTTTAAATATATTGTAATATAATAATACTTCATACAAGCCTATAACCTAAATGATAATTTAAATGTAAAACTACTACACAAAGTTTGTTATTCAAACAGGTATAACTAAGTTTTAAGCTAATTTTCTTTTGCATTTTGGCTATATAACTTTAAATACCATAATAGTGTTTCCGAAACCAATATAATAAGCGAGTAACTTGTAGCCTTGGTAGAATGTAAACATGGGCGATATGTTAATGTGTTAATATATTAACATGGGCGATATGTCAATATATTAAATATTATATTCTTATTTGTACGATACTACCTTTAAAACTAAATTGTATATCCCTAAATTTAAATGTGTTTTCAGCCAAATGAGGTATAATACTTCAATATTTTCAAACAATAATACTTTTACTCAACAGAAACACGTTTTTGCACAAGTCATGTGGTCAACTCTGGACAAAGGGAAACAGTCAAGCAGTGATGCTACAATAAAGGAGGTCTGATGAACCAAAGTTTAATTGGAAGCTCACACTGATTTTTCCTTGGATTTTTTTATATAGAGTATTGTATTATGGGGAATAAAGGAAGAGAGTGACACGAAATATGGATGGAATAAAACATAATAATTGGTGTTCAGAGAAATATTACTCAATCGTTAAGATATATATAAAATTGTAATTGGAATAATAATAATAATAATAATAATAATAATAATAATAATAATAATAATAATGGTAAATTTACTATTGCAGATGTTTTGTCTTGGGCCGTGGCCTACAAATAAGTTTGACCTTTGGCATACCCTTTAATAGCTTTACAAATATTATTAATATCACTGAATCAGGATGTATTCTACACGCCATTATAGTCAGTAAATAGTAAGGAAGGTCAACTATATAATACTACCAACCCAACACGCCGATAGTTAATAAACACTTTCATAAAATTAAGTATTGAAATTTCAAAGTTTTGTTGTTGTTGATAGGCTGCCTAAAGATAGAGTGAGTCTAACTGCTTTAATATTATTTTTTTTCGTCAAAAGACCGAGACGAAAAAATACGCTTTAAAATTTAACTTATGAATTTGGACACAGCAGTCCTCCTCTTCCACTGCTATTATTATTATTATTGGCACTGCGTCTTACTACCCGTTCGGGTTGTACGCACTTACGCTAATGTGTAATGGTAGGGTAATTGTGATTGGGATCCGAACCACGGTGGAGGCCAGGCATTCCACACATTAAAAAGTTGTGATTAATACAAGCCTTCATAGGTGATGGAAGTGTTTGGCAATAAGATAAATTTGTGTCGGGACCGAGGATCGAGCCCCGGACCCCCAGCTCAGAAGCCTGACACCTTACCCCTAGACCATCAGATCACCATCTACACTTGTTGACGAACTAGTCATTGTACTATTGTACGCAAAGAAACGGACCACTTCTCTTGCAGGATCAAACAAGCGTCAATATTCTTGTAAAATAAAACTAAACTTACTGTAAATCGGTGATAAATACACTATTTTGTAATATAGTGCCTATAATTATATATGTAAACAATAAATATCGCTAGAAACAATCTAAAAAAAAAGATTTTAACAGTATATTAGCTACAATAATACAGGTTGGGCAAAAGTCATAGTAGGATATAAACAAGGCAGCATGACTTGGGTAATGGAAAAATATATTTCAAAATAAAAACAGTATATAGACAAAAATACGCAATTTCATTTGACATGCTGCAGGCAAATGCCTAAGATATGGGTGTTTCTGTGTGTGCATGCCTAAGATGTTGAATCTGCCAGAAGGAGTTCCGTTAGCTATCATAGAACCATCCATTGTCGGTAGAACACCGTGCATTTGCAGTGGAGAATTATTTTAAAGATAATGAGTCCCCATCACTGTGCATAGAATCTTTCGAGGCCATTTTAGGCTGGGACGTCGTGACAAAGGCCCTGAGCACCGGATGATCGTAAGGGGGGTGAAACAGTTTCGTAGCACCGCATCATGCCGTAACGAAAAAACTCTTGTCATCCACGGAGTCAGCGGGTGCAGGAGGCCAAACAAGCACAAACCGAAGCCCTCGGTGATTAGCCATCAGGCACGCCTTGACGCTGTGAATGCCGTTTCGCTCCCTGAGCCGGATTATTCACGATGAACTGCATTTTTATCCCTACAAGATGCAGAACGTGCAACCGTTGACACCACAAAATAAAGTTCAAAGAAGAGCCATCGCCTCAGGCCTTCTTGGACGTTTGGCATCTGACTCCCTAAGCTTTAATAACCTCTTGATGTCTGATGAGGCCCATTTTGAACTCTCCGGGGGTGTTTACAAGCAGAATTTCCTATACGTCCAGCTTTTGAATGAGTTCTTCCTTCCAGAGTTGGCCACCCTAAACCTGCCACAGCTATGGTTTCAACAAATTGGGGCAACAGCCCATACTCTCCGCCAGTCCATGGCTGTCTTGCAAGGTGCGTTTCCCGGTCGACTGATTTACAGATTTGGGGACATTCGCTGGCCAGCACGGTCACCGGATTTGACTGCCCCGGACTTCTTATTGTGGGGGTACCTCAATAGGAAGGTGTTTGCCGCCCACCCTCAGTCGCTGGCTGAGATGACGGATCACGAAATGCGCAACATTCCCTTAGAAATGTTGGATCGTTTGATGCAAGGTTTAGTCCACCGCTTGCAGGAGAGTGTTACGCGTGTGGGTGGACTCCTACCTGGCATAATATTCAAGAAATGAGATCTGATGTTCATTAAATGAAAATGGCACGTCATTGTCTATATACTGTTGTTGTTTTGAAATATATTCTTCCATTACTCACTTCAGGCTGCCTAGTTTATATCCCACAATGACTTTTATCCAACCTGTACATCAATCACTACGCTAACACTCACCTAGGGAAACGCTGCTTCTCTTTCCGCGAAGAGGGATGAATAGACCCGGAAGCAAACGAATTACGGAATAAAGGAGACCAGCTGTCTGGCTGGTCCCACGATCAGCCTAAGAAAGAATAATAATTGCTTGATTTAAGAAAGAAGAGCTGCCATCTCAACTATTATGAACAGGGTTCTGTTGGAGAGGTTTCTAATCTTAATAATTCGTTTTAACTTTATTTTCCTCTTATTTTTTTCCTTCCCTTTTTGTTGCTTCCCTTGCTTTCATTGAATAAACGCCACTGTTGCACAACAATATTAAAAGAAAAGGTTAAATCTGTCCCCTCGCTAACACGCATACGACAAACTTTATCGTCATGATTTGGTCCATTGCAAGGGGTGTGTTTATGTCCATCTAGTATAGTATAGAGTTCGCTGGTTACTGATGATTTGTGAGTATAGTCTAAAGGGCGGGAGTTTTATGCTCCTCAGTTTTGTTTTGAATTAATTTAAAATAAAGTTTATTTATTTTAACTAACCGAACTTACAGGTTCCACACCTCATCCCATAACAACTGCGACCACTACTAATCCTACTCCAATAAGCGGACGCAGCAGGTTGTAAACGAGCTGGTAGCACCAGCAATGGGATTGGATTTCTTGCAAATAATTTTCCACCTTTCTTTCTTTTTATGTATTGTAATTACATTGGGCACATAATTTAATTTTAGTACCACGTCTTACTACCCGTTCAGACTATAAGCTTATGTACTAATTACACTAATGGTTTTTAGGGATTAGTAAAATTCTATTTAGAGGAAGTGTAAACGTACTTGCGTGGAGGGATAGTGAAAAACCATTTTTGAAAAATCACCCCCAGCTTCGAATTTCCATCTCCCCGTCATCGGCAGTCTGGTCTACTGGAACATAATTGAGTATTATATTTTTAACTCATTAATTGAAACTGCTTTTATATTTTCCAAGCACCTCTCTTTGCTAACTGTTCACTTTGAATAATTAGTTAATATTATTGTATTCACTAACAAATTATGGATGGACATTAGTTAATTATAGTAAATCTATATAATTTAATACATACCAATATTTGTTTTTAAACGATCTAATTTCCCTGAACTAAACATTATTTGAATGACTAAAGAAAATATGTTAAAAGTGGAAAATCTCGGCCTCAAGATTATGATGGAGCTTAACGTTCTATGTGTTTCCATTTGTCTTGTCAAACTTATGAGGCACATCGTATAAAAATATACAAACTGTTTCACAAATTAAATTAATAAAACTTAATTACATATTCGAATTTTTTATTAGTTAAACAATTAATAGGCCTAGAGGCGAGAGTTGTGAATACAATTTTTAGAGATAATTATAAAGTACGCGAACTTTTATTAGATACAATTATTTTACATTATATATAATATATAAAAGTAACACTCATAAATAAAAAACTATATACATTATACAATCAGCCCTAAGAATATTGAATTACATGTATATATGAGTCGGTGAATTTCAAAACTGTCCATATCCACCCTAAATCATTTTTGGTAAAATGCAAAAAAATAAATAAAAAAACTCCTACCATGTTGATTAATTGATATTATTTAATGATTTTTTCCTAGTGTTGTTTACATTTAGTTATCATTAAAAACTTCATTTGGAAAACATCTGCCATAGGATTTCTTTTAAAAAATAAAATATTTTGGATAAGTAGAGTTTTGAAACAAAACAGTGGATTGAGAGAGTTTTGAAAATAGTCATTTCGAAAAAGGAAAGGTTTGGAAGAAAACAGGGTTAGGTTGGATTTGGGTAGAATTACTGAATTAGGCTACTTTCAAACTAGGCTTTTATGATTACAATGAAAACAAAACCATAATAATCTTAGCTTGTAGTTAAGTACGTAGCCTAGACCTAAAAGTATTTTGTAATGAAAAAATAATTTAAATGGCAATTCGCATAAAAAAAATTACAATTAAAAAGTATAAAAAGGGGGGAGTTAGGCTACACTTTTCAAATTGCACAAAAACATTTAAAAAAAAAGAAATAAAGTATTGAATTTTAAGTAGTGCAGCACAATTGTGGGAAAATCCTGCATATCTCAAACAACCAGCTCTGGCACTTCATCGTCATTATATTCAGCCAAATTATCTTCTTCTGGAACGTCATTATAATTTTCTGGACCATCATTCACTTTATTGCAGTAGACAAGGCCTTCATGCTCTCTCCAGTTGGTCCAAAATGTTTTTGCTAGAAGATTAGCAACATAATTTAATTTGGCACGTTTAACAGGAACCAAGTTGTTGAGATGAACAGGTCCCATGCTGCTTGGACACTTGCCCTCCTTTGTTATTGGTCCTGGAACTCCACAATCACATCTGGAGTTCACTACATCCTGCACCTTGCCATTTCCGTTAGTGTTTTTAGTTAAGATGAGCCTTTTACACAAAGACATCTTAAAATGCCATTGCCCAGTAGGTTTGACTACATCTTCCAGTCATGTACAGGCACTTCTGAACCCCGCTTTTTAGCTGTCCCAAAATCCTTTAAAAAAATAATAATGTACTAGTTAGGTATCTCGATTGTTCCTCCCCGACTCATAATTTCTTTTTCTATTCTTCCCAAAACCGTGTTGGGTGGTAGGAAAGAATTACCTACGATAGGGAACACAAATTCGGCCCTCTTTACTGTATTCGGTGCTTCTTTAAACCACTTCATCCCCTCCCAATCACAGTCAAGTTTTATTCTGCCCGGAACAGCCGTGCGAACAGTCGACACAACCAAAATCTTCATTTTCTAGTTTTGCATTCCTCGTCGTATCAAGTACAGCTGAAGATTTCATTGGGACCTTTATAACCCCCTCATTTTCCGTCCAGGCATAGCTGGTAGCTGTGTCCACGTTCTGGGGTGCTCTTGGGTGCCCCCCCGACATACCGTAACATTATAGTAGTATAGTTGTATACTATAGTATGCAGCCTGGTGGTGGGGG
>CABFOW010003426.1:46105-74529 GCA_902141385.1 Timema californicum
AGGAGGCCATCGCAACTGTCTAATATATCATCCAGGAGGCCATCGCAACTGTCTAATATATCATCCAGGAGGCCATCGCAACTGTCTAATATATCATCCAGGAGGCCATCGCAACTGTCTAATATATCATCTAGGAGGCCATCGCAACTGTCTAATATATCATCCAGGAGGCTGACGAAGGAAGTCCAACAATAATTGGCATTAGTTCATGCGATTGTCATTGACTCAAACACAACCGATCATATACAATGTTTTGAATTGGCGTTTAATGTCGTTAGAATGAAAAACCATCATTATTACAATTTATAAATGGTAGTTTGGATTTGGTTGAACTAAAAACTTGGTTGCCGGGGCAACTTTGTTGTAAATGACGTCATCTTGAGTGGTGCATAATGATCACGTTTCAAGCTCAACTTAATCGATTAGTAAGAGAGGTCGGTGGAAGACAGAACAAATAACGAAGTTAAGTAGGCATATATTGATGTGGTTTTAACATGAAACCACTGGCGGTGTATTTGTTTGTAAGCATGGTATTGGTTACAAATACCACCCGTATGTCTGACCCAACACGCCACTGGGAAGGTCTACGGACATGAAAAGGTTGTAGACACCCTTCACTCGCTACCAATTAAACACATCATTACTTGGCTACTCGGGTGAGTCCTTCAAATACGACATAACACGTTATTGTTAATAATCCATCTAGTTACTAGGATAAGTGAGAATCTATGACCTCTTGGAGGTAGTAGAAGTTATAACACTCTGTTCACTTGGACACACAGATACACTCTAAAAACCTCGATACTATGGGGGATATCGCGTCATCAAGCATCATTCCTTGGCTGCCAAGAGTACTTGTCAGGATTGTGTGTTATACTTTCTTCTGTACTTGTTCTAAACTAATCATACAAATTAAGTCTTGAAGTCCATCATTTGTGGATATGTTTCCAGTGAACATAATTTGTTTTTTTTTGCTATGGTTGTTTGTTTGAGAAATGTTTGCACGGCTATCCGGGCTACCTCCACCGCCTCGGTACGAGTTTTTGTTTGTAATAATCTATGTTTACAATAGATTACTCACATTCCTTCAAGAAAATAAATTTGCCTCTTACTATACCTAAGCTAAATATTATCATAAAGTCACTACATCTACTATAGTAGGAGTACGATGATTTTATCTGGTCACTTTTGGCACCAATTTGAGATCTCTGGTTCGTGTATACTGACCAAATTCATGACTCCCTTGGTTTGGAATTATAATAGCGAAACGAATACCATCGCGTAATATAAAATACAACAATACCAGGTAAGGAATAGTTTTGTTATAGGCCTACTATCTCCTGCTCTAGATTGAAACAAATGATGTACGTGAAAGACGTTAGTTATTTATTTCATTCACCATTAATTGGATTACAATTATTTAGGTGTATTTTGATGCGTGTGAGGACGAGGTTGGTGTACAAAAGGACAATGTGAATGTGAGGGTGCTGCTATTTGCAGATAATTATGTATTAATGGTTGAGAAGGGAATTTTCAAAATGCATTAAATCGTTTGAATGTAGTGACAGGTAGAATGGATCTTTGTATGAATGCCTCCAAAACTAAGATTATCGTTTTTGAAAAGGACGGATAAAGGAATGATTGTAAGCTTAGTATAAATGAGAAACTGTTAGAAGAAGTGAATAATTTCTTGTATCTGAACAGAATGTTCTGTAATAATGGAAGGATAGTTGGTGAAATCAACAGACGGGTGACTGCATCTCGGAGAGTAGTTGGCTGTATGTGGACCATTGCAAAGAATGAAGTAGTATCTAAAGAGGCAAGATGGTAATTTATAAAAGTGTGTTGACACCAACATTGTTTTGTGGATGTGTCGGGAGAAACACGAGAGCAAGGTGAATGACGTTGGAATGAGATATCTGAGAAATGTGTGTGGGAAAACTCGTATGGACAGAGTCCGTGATGAATGGGGGCTGAAGGAGTGGAGTTTAAAAGGGAATACAACAGTTCGATGTGAAAGAAGTGTCTTATGTTGGTTTGGACATGTTGAGAGGATGAGTGTGGATCGAGTGACAGAGCAAACATATGAAGGTAGAGTGTGTGGATCAAAGCAAGGGGTAGGCCATGTAAGGCATGGCTAAATGTTGAAGACAAATGTGTGAAAAAGAGAAACATTAAGAGTTTTAAGAATAAAAGAGCACGTATGACTCTGTGTATGGATGTTGTTGAAGCCAAGGAAATATGCAACGATAGGGAATTGTGAAGAAAGCTAGTAAGTAAGTGGTACAATGCTAAAATATTTAGTACAGAGTTGTTTTTTGAGCTATATTTTCAGTTTCTTGCCTTCCCCGTAAGGGAATGGCACGATTAGGTATGTGAGGAGGTATTACGCTAAGATGCCACCATTTTAATTGGTCGAAGTGACATGGTTCGAAAGTTGCGCCTATTCATATATTTGCTCCCTTTAGTGGATCCAAGCCAAGATGTTGCAATCTTAGGTGAGGGTATAGTTCCCAACTTGTCCATCCTGTGTAGGCGCGCCACCGACGCTCCAAGACAAGTGGCGCGCGGCCAAGCCGTGCCCTGAACAAGCCGTAAGGATGTTGAGACGCAATGTTGGGGAGGATGGCATGGCTAACGAGAGGAACCTCTCGCTGTTCGCGTACTCTCTCCGAGTGGAGTGGCTCGCGCTAGATGGGGCGCTGCTGGTCAACAACTCTGTGCGTGTGGCATGGGGGGGTGAAGGCGGGACTCGGGCCTGGTGCGAGGGGCCCTCTCTACTCCTGGAGCACGGGGCTGGGGGGGTACACACGCTGCGCTGCGTCCTGCACCTGCTCCTGTTCGTGGTGTTCGTGGTGTTCGTGTTCCTCCTAGCTGAGGGAGTCGGGCTGCGCGTGCTTCGCCCAGTATGGGTGGCGGACCCCCCGGTGTGCGAGTGGGTGACGAGCAACGAGCGGCGGAGCTCTGTCGGGGGTTTCGCCCCTTCTGACCGTCTGCCCCGGAGATGGGCGTCGGCCGGCCCCGTGCTACAGCGCCCGGCAAGTATGTATGTATCCCCTGCTTGCTTTCACCCGCGGACTAGACGTCATGATCATCCACTCTGGGAGGCCAGCTTGACTGGGTCATGGGTACATTTCCTCCAACCTACAATCCTCCATCCACTCTGGGAGGTCAGCTCACTGGGCCATGGGTACATTTCCTCCAAACCTACAATCCTCCATCCACTCTGGGAGGTCAGCTTGACTGGTCCATGAGTACATTTCCTCCAACCTACAGTCCTCCATCCTTACTCCACTAGCGTATTTAGGACGCACATGTCGCGTACAGGAGAAATAACAACCAAACCACAATCCTTGTGTTCACATGGTGCGAGCTTTCACAGAACTGAAGATGTGACATATCCCTTTTACTTGTTCCTAGATAGAGAAACTATTGTAATCTTCAAATTGGTTCATCTCTAATGTTTGTTGAAGTTTGATTTGCCCCCCAAACTCATAAAACTGGGTTATCTGATTGCGTGTGTCCCTGGGCGTACAACATAAACTGTCTGATGGATGTCATTCTAGCTCGATACTTACATGACATATGGTCATATGTGGAGAAGTCATCAGTGTAAGTCTATATCTAAAACTAGGGGCAGTTTACTGACCCTGGTTAAACTAGTTTATACAGATATTTCTCCAAACAGTGGGAGCAAGACTGCACTTTGGGACAATTTCACGTCCACTTTCTAAACCAACTGACCATATATTTTATTTTAACCACGTCTTACTGTTATTTAGGATAAAATAACGCAATTCACTCGACAGGGGATTCAAACCCCGACCTCCCCATCACCGTTAAATCAAACCAGACGAGGTTGACGCCTTAGCTCACGTACCCACCTATGCAAGTGATTAGTTAAATATACAAACGACTTACAAACTAATTCAACTCGAGAAAAGACACAACCCCTCAATTTTTTTTAAAACTATTATGAAAAGAAAAAGGAAAAGTTTCGCCACTGGTACATTTTTGAGTGAAGGCGGGAATCGAATATAGGACCCAGAGTTTAGTTTAGTTTAAGTTTATCTCTCAAAACAGAATATATACGTTTTAACATGAACATTAGAGAACTATACTATAGGCCTAAACAATTTCCAAAATAAATGGTGAGCTCCACTTTCTATCTCTTTCATCTTAAAATATAGACATTTACAAAAAAAAACCTCATAATATTTGTGAAACGAAATAATATACATTGTTACAGAAACACTAATCCAAAGAGAATAAATGAAATAATATTCACTGTTACAGAAACATTGATAAAATAGTAACATCTCTGTGACCAAGGAACACAACAAAAAATGTCACATTTCAAATAGTTGGATATGTGTGTTTGTTTATACCTCAGAAATGACTGCTTTTAACAACTTTACTGTTTCTAACCTCAAATTGTTGTGGAGGTGTGGTCAAACTTGGAAATGTCTGCTTATGTCAACTACCTCAAAAATCATTTTCATTTGAAAACGAGAATTTCTATTTTTTTTTTGTAATGTCAAACATTACCTAGATATAAAATTTTGGTTGGAATTAAAAAAAAATCGATTCTGTGTACTTTTGCCCCTAAGCAAACTACCCTTAATTTTGGGGTTGAACATCTAATTCCAAACAATCCTCGGGGGGACCTCCTGGGTACCCCAGATACCAAGTTTCAGGCCGAGGTACAGACAGACATACAGACAGAAGCGCGCTGGACTCAATGCTCACCAGATACAAGATGGTTGGACGGATCACGGAGACGTGGTACGTGGTACGTGGTACGTGGTAAGAATACAAGCCACCAACAAGAATATGCTCCTAACTCTGTCCCATGGAGGAGTGTGGAGATTACAATGACATTGTACCTCCACAAATAAGAGGAGGGGGGTCCACAATAATGGACTGTGCAGCCGAGGCCGTAGAGTGACCTTACAATTATTACAGCTATAGCAAAACCAAGAAATTAACAAAGAAGGTTTTTAAAATTAAATTTAAACATGACAGACATTTTTAAATATGATTGTCTAAAAAATGGCAGTAATAGCACAATTCCAGTTGAAATACCTTTTACAACATCCTTCAAGTCTGCTTGTCCCCGTGCCTAGTGTCCCCGTACCTAGTGTCCCCGTACCTAGTGTCCCCGTACCTAGTGTCCCCATGCCTAGTGTCCCCGTACCTAGTGTCCCCGTACCTAGTGTCCCCGTGCCTAGTGTCCCCGTACCTAGTGTCCCCGTACCTAGTGTCCCCGTACCTAGTGTCCCCATGCCTAGTGTACCCATGCCTAGTGTCCCCGCACCTAGTGTCCCCGTGCCTAGTGTCCCCGTGGTAATGGTGTTATGTATTCCTGGTTACCCTCGACTCACATGCTCGGTCTGTCCACTAATGTGTTGGGAGGAAGGGAGTTAGAATTGAAGGAAATGTACTCACATTTGAGGGGATGGAGGGTGGGAAGCTATTTAAGAAATGCATTGTGAGTACGCCCGCTCGGACCCCAGTCTGCCTATTTATATATATAATGTCTGGTTTGACTCTTGGTTATTAGTGAGATTCTAATCGACAACAATGCCATAAAATGGCCCAATTTAAAATTTATGTCCATCCCTGAATTATTCAAACCATTACTATCAGAGCAGTCGGCAAACATTATGGGTCGGTGTGACAGCATTTGACAGGGGGAGAGAGGAGAGGACTGAGCCAAGGTGGGGGGAGAGAGGTGGAGGGAGGAGAGGAGGCAGTGGAGAGGCTGGCCAGTGGCTGGAAGCTGTTCTTGATGATGATGATGATAACTGCATAAAATAACAAGTGTAGATCAATAATACATATTAAAAATATGCTAGCCAATTTAATACTATCATATGAGAACAGATATAAAGCCACGTGCTGGCACGACCAGGCCAAAGCTCGAATCCTGGCTGACTGTAGCGAGGGTAGTTTTTTCCCCACTCTCTCTCCACGCCAATATCGGCTGGTTCCTCCGTGTCCGAGGAGCGCGACGCGGACTGAGCCAAGTAGGCCTATCAAACCAAGAGTATTTTGGGAAGGCTGTCAGCTGATTTCAACTTGACTGGGAACAAAAATACCCCTTAGCGCGTCTTTCCGAGCGATCTATTTTCACCTTGCTCGCTCTTCTAGTGTTGTTAAGAGGGAAGTCTACCGGAGATATGACGACCGGGAACCCCCATTTAACAATTGGTTTGTTATTTCAAAACCTGGTTCATGATACAATGGAGTTGAAGGATAATCTAAAGCCTACTCTCTTTCCACGCGAATCAAAGCACAATGGAGAGCCAGCAGGTGGATATTGACTCAGGTCGTGGTCAGAGGATGTTGATGTGCCTGTGTGGAGTGGTTCACCTGACCGCGGCCTGGGTCCAATGTGATATCTGCGGATGTCCCACGGAATGTCGACAGTTGAGTCAGACCTGCCCCCAACCGACCTCGTGTCAGGGCGGCTCTACGGTCTAATGTCAGATCGAATGATTTATTGACACCTAATATGCTTGTAAGGTGTTTTACACTGAGTTACGTGGTGTAGCTTATGGACCTAACACTTTCCACCGGTAAAATATTGTTATTACAAGTTTGTGAGTGGTAGCACTGTTATTGTGTCACGTCGTCACACGACGCTATCATCATTATTATTATTAGCACCGCGTCTTACTACCCGTTCGGGTTATACGCACTCACGCTAATGTGTAATGATAGGGTGATTGTGAGATGAAATGGAGGACCTACAGTTTAACGTGGGATCCGAACCACGGTGGAGACCTGGCATTCCCCACATTCACATGTATAGTGGTTCCCACCGGTCTCTTCCCAGTGGGTTTACCACCTAATACCCTGAACAAGGTTCTAGATTCCCCCATTAGCGCTGCATGTCCTGCCCACCTTAATCTACGAGACTAGATCATCCTAGCAATGTCTTGTGATGAGTACAGAGTATGTAACTCCTCATTATGTAACCTCAACCCCTATTTGTTTTTGAACCCCCTAATTTTTTTTCCGTTCTTTTAGTGTAAGAGACCACGTTTCACAGCCATAGAGAACTGGTAACAACATTGTTTTATATATTGTTAGTTTTACATTCCTTGTCTGCAGAGCTTACTGACCCAGCTATGTATACATTTTGATATAAAATAAGTAATTATTAGTGTTCCCATGTGATGGTTTAGTTTACGTCATGTGTAAAAAATAAGATTGAGACTAGTAAAGTGTTCACTGAATAGTATTTATTTGTACTGTCTCCTAGAACCTGGATCATACCTCGTACAGGGCAAACCCACACCTAGAGTTATCCGCCATTTTGATAATTTCTCCGCAAATTTTTAAGGTAGGAAACAACTGCTGATTGCTTGGTTTGTGTTCTGTTCCAGATCCGAGCCTCGAAACTCCTTGGCTAACGAAACTCTCGAAGGCGAAGAAGATGAAATGTTGTGCTCGGATGAGGATGAGGATGACCAGGAGGATTCCAGGGACTACTGTCGAGGTGAGAGACACTCCAAGCAACGTTACTCTGAAGCCTTGTTCCTATGTTCGCAAAGTGTTTAAAGAGCGCTCTAGTGTTTCACGTTGTTATCAAGATGAATTCCTCTATCTACAATGTTTGGATATCTCACTTACAGGTGGATACCACCCTGTGAAAATCGGTGATTTGTTCCACAACCGCTACCATGTTATCCGTAAACTAGGATGGGGCCACTTTTCTACAGTTTGGCTTTGTTGGGATATTGGGTGAGTAGACTAATTCCTCCTAGTCAATGTAAACAAAGATTCCACAAGTCAACTCTTGTAGGTTCATTGATGTAGTCCTCAGAAAAGCGATGTCTCCGGAAAGTTATCATTGTCAAGTCACCTTTCTTGATTCCATAATGATGTACTTGTTGCAAGCTGCTCTAGGATTAAGGTCAGCGCAGCCGGAGTGCGGGGATTGGAGGCTCGTCACATGCTCGACCAATCCGTGAAGGGTGGTTGTCATACCAACCGATACACTTTGCCAGATTTCTTGACAGTCACTGAGTATGCCTGCATAGTAATAACGTGCCAACTCCTGCTATGTGGCAACTGTGCTCCCCAGCCTACCCACCACGCCAACTCCTGCTGTGTGGCAACTGTGCTCCCCAGCCTACCCACCACGCCAACTCCTGCTGTGTGGCAACTGTGCATCCTCAGCCTACCCACCACGCCAACTCCTGCTATGTGGCAACTGTGCTCCTCAGCCTACACACCACGCGGATCCTAGAGCAGTTTAAATCATTTAAACTGAGTGTTGGGCACATGATGTACCCGCGTGTACCCAAACTAAGCAATAATTGTATTGTTTCTAAATATGTATATTATATTAAATATAGCTCGTAGGAGAGTTTCAGTTGACTTAACTCTGACTGTCCAACCTCAACACGATCAAGACCCACCTCTTATTGAAACTATATTCAAGGCCTGAGCCTTATATCAACGTGTAAGAGCATTTGTTAGGATTAGAGCCATGACTATCACAACCAATAGCAGGATTGGTTTTTCAGTGAATAATGATTTCTCCTATTTCAGTTTAACTTATATCCATAAAACAGAGCATATTTTACAATAGCTCGTGATTTAAATACAAAATTTCCAATCTAAAGTTATTTTGTTGTTTGTTTTGTTTCAGGGCCAAACATTTTGTTGCTCTGAAAGTAGTAAAGAGTGCATCCCATTATACTGAGACTGCTCTTGATGAAATTAAATTGCTCAAATGTGTAAGTAAATATATAATGAGACATAATTTGGTTACATTTATTTGTTCCAACGGGAAATTAAATATCCAGTAGGACAATAGTTGATTAAACCAGACAAATAAAGTGTTTGAATAGATTTTGGATTGCTTAAGATAATCAACGGAGTGTTAAATCTTTGCTGTAACTTGTTTACTTACTTACTCTATGGCCTTAGGAACTCGAAAGTCCATTACCGTACTTACAAGGGTATGCCACCTATATCTATCTTGAGCTAGTTCTATCCAGTCCACCTCACTACACCCCACCTCTTTCAGGCCCATTCTAATGTTATCCTCCAATCTGTGTCTAGTTCTTCCCGATGGACTCTTCTCATTGGGTTTGCCAGTCGATACCCTGAACAAGGTTCTAGATTCTCCCATTAGCGCTGCATGTCCTACCCACCGTAATGTACGACACTTCTTGATTACATTACATTTGTAAAGTACGTTTTTTATTTAGTCGTGTGCATTCATTTCGATTTTTTGTTTAAATTCTTTGTTTTTTATTGTAAATTTGTTGTAATTTTTTAGAAATTGAACCTAGAAGGTATGATTGATTGCAAAGATAAAATATAGTTTTTTAAAAGTTGTTTGTGTATAAGGGGAGTGGAGTTGCCATTTTGCGGCGAAAGCACGCTATAGTGTAAATATATCATGTATTTTCCTACCAAACGGAATTTTTTGGAGGAAGCATCCAGAACAAACCAAGAAAATAATGTTGTCATAATAAAAACATTGGTTTTTAAAAGGGGAGGATGGCGAATTTATGGACGTCAAATGTAAACATATCATTTGTGGCCGTATCAAAAACAGAACAAAAGAAAATGTTTGTCGAACAATCCGAATTAAACAAAGAACAAACTATGGTAACCATAAAAATGTCAATTTTCAAAAATGGGGGGCTACGGTGAAGTGCCCCCCTTCCACAATGTAAACTTACCATTTGTGGGCCTATCAAAACTGAACAAACGAAATTTTTGGCGCAAAAATCCGGAACAAACTAAGAACAAACAATTGTTTGTAATAATAAAAATATGATTTTTCCAAAGTGGGGGGGAGTAACTTCATATATGTCAAGATATTTCATTAAGTTAATCTTGTTCATTATATGGTTCACGAACCCCAGGGAGGCAACCTCTGATTTAGATGTTTATATAAAGTAAAATCTAATTTAATGTAAACATAAGCTAAGCCGTTGTCACGTTCCGGGGAAAATCCGTGAGACGAACCTCTAAGGAGCATCTAGTCTAGGAATTAAGGAGGAATACGCCCAAATATGAACGTAAGGGTGTGCTTGCAGGTTAGGGAGAGCGACGTCTCTGATCCGAAACGGGACAAGACTGTTCAACTTCTGGATGACTTCAAGATCAGTGGCGTGAACGGAACACACGTGTGCATGGTGTTCGAGGTGCTAGGGCACAATCTCCTCAAACTAATCGTCCGAAGTAACTATCAGGGTATACCCCTCCCAAACGTCAAGTGTATCATACGTCAGGTGAGTGGACAGCTCTGGGGCTGGACTAGTTTCTATGTTAACCGAACCTTGCCTTTGAGTCTCACACACCTCAATTTGTTCCAAGTACGTCTATATGTGAGTGTAATCGTTGAGTCGACTTCACGGCTTCCTCCATAACATAAAATAAAGACTAAGAAATAAACAAATAAAATCAGCTTCTTGGGATCTTTCACCTGATTAAAGAACAATATTTTGATTTGGTTATATTTGTTTAAGCTCCTGACACTAAACGGTGTTTTGGACATTGCTTTATAAAGAGTTCAAAAGGGGAGTTTCAGTAAACATTCACGAACGCTTACAACTCAACTATATACCGCTATTACAGCTAGTGTGTATGTGTGTATTCCTGTAGGTCGACTAGAAATACAACTCAACTATATACCACTATTACAGCTAGTGTGTATGTGTGTATTCCTGTAGGTCGACTAGAAATACAACTCAACTATATACCGCTATTACAGCTAGTGTGTTAGTGTGTATTACTGTAGGTCGACTAGAAATACAACTAGTGTTTTCCGTTACCGTGTCTTACCACCCGTTCGTATTATATGCATATAACTGCTTGAATAACAAGACACATTAAAGAAATAGCCATATATAATATCCCTATTTTATTAAGTACTATTTAATAAACACTTTTCATAAAGAAGGCCTAACTTATTGCAAGTATATTATTTTTTAATTATTCTTGAACACAATAAAAGCCTACATGGTAAACATCAACATAACTTATACTGAATCATTTTATAAAACAAAAACGTGTTGTGCCCGGAACCGGCGTCTGGTGCTTTGGTGTGTTGGGGTAACTAGGGCAAGGAGAAATTAACGATCTTTCTTGTACCAATTAGTATTTGGCAGCTAAGAATGACGCTAGAGCGATAGTATTGACAAAAGTTTGGGGCCTCCTGCAAGCGAATCATCCTGTAGTTCTCATTAGTGTCTGCAAGGCACAATAACCTCTCTAAAGATTAATTTTGGAGCACGATTTCAAAAACGATACTTTCCAAGCTGATTGGAAGAGCTGTTTAGAATTATTGGTTTGTCAACTGAGCGAGCATCAAAAAGGGTATCAATGTAAGCTTTGGGTGGGTCTGGGCGAGTTCAGTCTTACTAAAATATCGAAACTCACTATTGACATTATTGTTCGTTTTAGAATTTGATGAATTTTCAATTTATCCTGTGTTTCAGGTCTGTAGTTCATGTCAGGAATGAGCTTAAAATTGCTTTTTTAGTTCTGTCACCTTACCATATAACGTTTGATTGCGTCAAAATTTGGGACTATTCTCGTAGATAATTTCAAATCCCTCGATTCACGCCCAGTGGTGAGGGGTGACCTTTGAAAAGGTTCTACAATATACCTACATCGTAAAACCACGCCTACCCCTAAAGCGTTAAATACAAATCTCCATTTTTATATTTCCTAAGATTATTACTTTTATTTGTGAAACTAAAGCAGACAAAGATTCACTCAAACAAAAATACATTTAAAAGTTTGGCAAGTGTTTGTCAATCAAGGAATAAAAAAGACAAATAAATAAAAATTAAATTATAATAATTAATAAATATGCAATAAAAGGAATTTTATTTAAGAACAGCTCCGCTCCCCACACTGTGGACACGAAGTGACGCGCAGGAAATGACTCCATTGTGTTTTGTTCCTCAGTAGCACATATGGGTGTACAACATAACCTCACTTCTGAATGGCGACAGAATCCTTCTATCGTGCGTCTCAAGGGTCGTAGTGAGATGTCTCACAAGGCTCCCAACAAGGTTTATATACAGTATAGCTTGTGGAGACTCTTCACCTTATGCAATGTTCCATTTAGAGACCATTGGTGACACTGGATAGAATACTAACGCGTTTCGGGACTGTTGAAATGGGCATTTGATTTCACACTTTGATAGTCAAAGTGCATTACTGAGAAATGGTGAATTATAGCTTTTCTATTTCTCTTGTTTCAGGTTCTTGAAGGCCTCGATTATCTTCATACAAAATGTAAAATTATTCACACAGATATAAAACCCGAAAATATTCTTTTATGTGTGGAAGAAAGCTATGTCAGAAAGTTGGCTACAGAAGCGGCGCAGTGGCGCAAAATGGGACTAAAACTTCCTTGCTCTTTAGGTAAGTTCCTCTTGGAAGGACAAGAGCAGATCAAGCGCTTTCACTTACATCACGTGATTCACCACCACCGTAACCATGAAGGCCACGTAGCCTGTAAGGTAGCAAGCAAACTTACCCTGCATTATTCCACTATGGTGTAGCTTATAAAATAGAGTTATAGTGCAATCCTTCAAGTTAAGTCTTCTACATTTCAGGGTAAACCAGTTATAGAATTAATTATGTAATATTTGCAATCCAGGACGTGTGATTAAGCTCTGTGTTTTATTTCGTGTTTGGGCTGAGTGACAATACCAAGGGATATTCCATTAGTTTCATGTATACACTCTTACAAATGGTGTGACGCATTAAAAAAAATAGATAACAAAAATACATCCAATTTGTCAAAGAAAATAGGGTGTGATAGAGATGTAAATATAATTAATTAGGGTATAGAAAATAGCTTTAGCAAAATTTAAATAAATCTAGCTTTGTAGAAAAATGTATTTTCTCTTTATTGTATAGCATGTTTATATTTATTTGTTATCTCGTGTGTGCTCCAATGTTTATCTTAGTGAGCGCCGCACCAAGGGAGCCTGGGACATTAGAGCTTCGTTCGAAAGTGTTTAAGAGCAAGAAAAGAAAATCCAATAAGAAATCCAAACGACAAGAAAGACCGCTTGAAGAAAACATCAAACCTTCTCAAGAATTAAATGACTCTAAGCGTGAGAGTGATATATCAGTGGTCCCCGTGGATTTGGTCAAATTGCAAGAAAGTGAAAACGACTCTTCAAGTGACGCGGCTAGTGTCGATGAACTGGATCTGGCTGAAGATGTAACTCCTGACACTGATACTCTAACAAGCAATGTCCTTCCAACTAAGAAAACCTCTGTGCATCTTACGGATAACGTATTCAATGACACGGAGCAAAAACATGTGAAGAACCCAACTGAAGAATCTATAACAAAGTCACAAATATGTAAGTCAAACATAAAATAACGACTCAACTATGTAATGGCTCGATAACGTATTTGGTTGATTAGATTTTTAAAATAAAACATGAATGGTGCAGATTATCACTATTTATGGTTGTTCTGAAAATGTCTCGATCTCGGTTAATGCCATTTATAGCAGTGGCGTACAACTTTTCATAGTGTAGTATGACACGCCCTCCTGTCCCCCCACCCCTCTTTAATCTAATAACATTGCAGTCAAGGTAAGACCAATACCTACATGTGGAACTGTGTGTATAGTGATTTCAGACGTAGAGAACCGCAAGAGTTTTGCTGAAATGGAGCAAGCTGACATTCATCACCCTCAGCAGTTGACCGTCAATTTCTGCAATGGGCAACACTCTGGCTCAAGTGAGGGCAAGATGGAGGAGACCCAAGAGAGTCAGAGACACGTACTAGGCCGCAGTGAGAGTCAAGCTATTTCTCACAGCAACAGTGCCTCGCACAAGTACAACCACAATGAAAGTAAGCAACCCCAGGAGTATTCCATCCGCAACATGGTTGCCCCTCGCAGAGCAACATGAGCGGTTAACACTCCTGATTGTCAGTCAAAAGATCAGAATTTGATCTGGGTGAGCTAAATAGGGGGTTCCTTCTTCCTGCCTGTCGTTTTTCATTTTATTGGCATGGTAATGTTAGAGATACTTTAAATATTTCGCATCTATCGGGTCCTCTTGGGTGAAATAATTCTGGTAAATACGTTAATGTCAAAATAACGCACGAGTGGGACATTGTTTCACTAAATTGAATCTACTCAGTGTGAACATTATAATAACTGTGTTGATATATAGATGTATTGGTTAGTTTTTATTTTACAGTAATGTATATAATGTTTATGGATTGTTGTGCTAGTAAAGTAGTCAAATTATTTATTCCTATGCACTGCTAAGTATAGCTAGCTAAAAAATTTGCACGTAAAGTCATTTAATTTGAGCTTCTTGAAATTGGCACTATAAAGCTAACGTTGATGTCCTCTCTTTTTCTGTTTTGCCACATCCCCAACTCTGGTAGATACGTGTACTACACAAGCCTACAGAATACTATCGTGTGCAGTTTACAATCAATGGTGGATGATGGCTTGGTAGTGCTATATACCCATTTGTGAAACTAAAATAATACATTTATTTACTAAAATCTTTAAATATTAAATAAACTTGAATATTTGTTTATTTTATAAAAGGTCAGGAACATGTTCTTCACATCAACTTATTTGTTTTTCAAAACAATGTATTGAAAACACACAAAATGAAACCTGTCTTTCTACTACTCATGTTAACTAACTGACCATTTAAATATTCTCCCCTACACGAGTTGATATTTAAAAAAACCAACATTCCTGCACCTATTGTTTTCATCAGAGGGACAGCTTGCTTGAGCACTGTCTTCATAAATTATCATGTTCAGAGGACAGCTTGCTTGAGCACTGTCTTCATAAATTATCCTGTTCAGAGGACATTTAAACAAGCTAGTTATTTCAAATACATTTCAAAACAACAAATGTATTTCCCTGAGTTTAAAAAAATAATCTACTGCTAATAAAGCGTGGTATTACCTGGGTCTATAGCAGGGATTAGAACATAGGAAACAATAACACTTCTCGCTAACAGATTATTTTTCTAAGCTCAATCCGGATTTGGTTTTCCTGTGTCGACCTGCAAACAGGCTTTTCTTTCTATTCCAGGCAAACCATTTCGGCGTGTCGCGTCTTGTCCAGATGCTCAACGTCTGGTGAAAGCTCTGGACCCAGTGCTGGATGTCTGCGATATTAAAGTTAAAATTGCTGATCTAGGCAACTCCTGTTGGTCGGTCAGTATGTCAGCGCGGATAAACTGGTTTGGTAGCGATGGGGATGTCGGGGCTAGAATACCAGCTTTCACCATTAAATATTCAAATTTGATCAAAATATTATGTCTTAAGTATCCAAAATGATGTATATTTTTATTAGCGAATTTACTAAGCCTTATTTATTTACGTCTAGGACAGCCTGAGTGAAGTGGGTCCCGAACCACTTATATTATTCCTGCCCTCGCTTGCTAGCCCCTCGAGATTCGAACCAAAGCATTCCCAGGGGAAGACAACAGAGACCAATATTTGTTGACTGGTTCACTTTTCAATTTGACAGAACAATGGGATTGACTCATTTGTTTGAAAATTAAAAATATAACTACCAACATACTTTGGCAAATGAACTATAAATATGATTATCAGTTGGTGATATTGTATTACTTTTTATTATGTTATACAGGTTGCTCGGAAACTCTGAGCCCAAACTGCTCATACAGCTTGATTGAACCAAAAGTAATACAAAACCCCTGTACATTTACATCCGTCAAACTACGCTACTACCATTCAATTGTGTTCAGAGTTTCTGCGTACAGCGCCGGGAGAGCAAAACTGTGCAAGCATCCGTGTACAACAGGTTGTATAGGAGTTAGGCGCGAGGCACTGCACATGTAATAATGGCAACCACTTTCTGTGGTGTAGGACCGTTAATGTTGACCCTCAGAACGTATTCACATTTCTAGGTGGACCGGTGTGTTGTTTACTATTAATTGTGGTATGTTTTGCTGCCATGATCCAAGATATCTAGATGTGCCTTGCCGCGCGACTAACTCCTATACAACCTGTTGAACACGGATGCTTGCACAGCTTTGCTCTCCAGGCGCTGTACTCCGAAACTTTGAACACAATTGAATGGCATTAGCATAGATTTCTGGATGTAAATGTGAAGGGATTTTGTATTACTTTTGGTTCCAACAAACTATATGTCCTTGAGTTTCCTGTATTTCTAATGCTATATATTTACTGATTTTTATGTAAAAATCTGTAATGCCAATTAGTTCATTCTCAAAGCTACCTGATAATCAAACAATAATGATTAAATATAGTCATAAAATTAATTTATGCTAGAAAATATCTACACTATATATAATTGATTGTTTGATAGATATTTCACTTTAAATTGAATCGTTATCTTTAATTTAGAATACTTAAGGGGTTTAAAAATGAATCACAGATGCTGTGGTCTATGCATTCTAATCTTACGCTGCCCACATTTATGTTAATTGAATGCTTTAAATGGCAATGTGGAACTATAATTACTATACAAACTTATAAGCTACAATCTTAATTATGTTTAAATTGCTTCAAAAGGGTTTTATCTTGGGGAATTGACTCGTAAACCTCTGCAAGTAGATTACCCTCTTCACCGCCCTGAAATACATATCAGGGTCAACCAGTTTCCAAATGGACCAAATGGGATGTTATCTTGATATAGGGGAACACTAATAATTGACTCCCAAAATTGATTATATAATACATACATATGGTAGACATCTATCTATCCTATTTAATTAAAATTTATTAATAACATTTATTGTAAGAGGACTGTCTCGATGTATCCTAAACAATTGTTTTCCTTCTAAAAGTATCACCATTTCACTGAAGATATCCAGACAAGACAATATCGCTGCCTGGAAGTGCTACTAGGAAATGGCTACGACACTCCGGCGGACATCTGGAGCACTGCTTGCATGGTAAACATCTTCTTCTTCTGTGGATCTGTCCTGAGACATCTATCAACTGGACATCTTTCATTTTCCTCGGTCCTGAACGTCCTATTTCATCCTTTGTAGCGTCTTACTTTCTTGATATCTGTTAGCTTTCCACACTTTCTTCTTACTCTTTTACCTTCTATCTTCTCCTCTATAATACTCTTCATTAAACTATCTCTACGTAGTGTGTGGCCCAACCAAGACCTTTATTTCTTTCTTATCACTCTTATCAGGCTCCTCTCCACTTCTAACGTCCTCAACACCTCCCCATTCCTCACCTTGTCCATCCATGTCATCTTCTCCATTCTTCTCCACAACCACATTTCAAAACTCTTCAAAAACCTTTACTCTCTTTATGATCGTCCACGTCTCAGATTCATACATCACCACACTCCACAAGACACACTTTGGAAACCTGTTTCTTATCTCAATCGTGATTCTTCCATCTGTCAAAAATTCTCTCATCTTGTCATATGCGCTCTTCCCCATGGATATCCTACTTTTAACTTCCTCCATACATTTTCCATTACAAGTCACCAGGTTTCTTAAATATTTGAATAAAACCTTACTTCTTTTAGGTTCGTCCCTTCAATCGAAATATTAACATTGCTTTCTTCTTATCCAACTCTCATCACGTTTGTCTTACCGATGCTTACCTTTATTCCAAACTCCTTTACAACTCTTAAAATAACCTGGTGGTCTAGGGGTAAGGTGTCAGAATTCTGTGCTGGGGGTGCGGGGTTCAATCCTCGGTCCCGGCACAGATTTATCTGACTGCCAAACCCTTCCTTCACCTCTGAAAAGACGTGTATTAATCACAACTTGTGAATGTGTGGAATACCAGGCCTCCACCTTGGTTCGGATCCCACGTTA
The DNA here is from genome assembly GCA_902141385.1 of Timema californicum. Taxonomy (NCBI): domain Eukaryota; kingdom Metazoa; phylum Arthropoda; class Insecta; order Phasmatodea; family Timematidae; genus Timema; species Timema californicum. The sequence continues at coordinate 63,934 of CABFOW010003426.1, forward strand.
AACTGTAGGTCTTCCATTTCATCTCACGATCACCCTACCATTACACATTAGCGTAAGTGCGTGTAACTCAAACGGGTAGTAAGACTCGGTGATGATGATGATAATAATAATAATAATAATAATAATAATAATAATAATAATAATATAACATTCATCATGTCTTGTAGTTCTTCTTCTAGCTCTGCGAACCCCGCTTGATTGTCCACGTACTTAATGGTTTTTAGTCGTTCTCCTATTACTACAATATCTCGTGCCCTTTCTAGAGCCTTCTCCGTAACTTTTTAACGCATATATAGAAAAGGGCCAGTGTAATACAAAATCCCTATCACACCCCTCTCCCAATGCTCATCTCTTCCATTTCATTCTCCTCCACTCTCATTATCACTTTCTGTCCCGTGTGAAGTTGCTTTATCAGTCTACTATCCTTACAATCTATACAAATGTTCCTAAAAAGTCTTCAAAAAAATAATCCAGTCTACTTGATCAAACGTTTTCTCCCAGTCGATAAAACAAACATATATTTCCCTGTTCACTTCCAACACTAGTTCTGCCAGAATTCTCAGGCACCCATCTGCATGTTTTATTCTTATTCTTTTCCTAAAACCATACTGGTATTCTCCCAAATTATCCTATATTTTCCTTTTAATTCTCCTCAGCATGCTTCTTGTCACAGCCTTGGTAATATGACATATAAAACTAATTGTTCTAAAGTATTTAGCTTCTTTGGCGTTGCACTTCTTTGGTAAAGGAACCAGAATGATCTTAAGTAGATCTTGCAGCCAAATGCCAGTGTCGTATATCCTATTTATTATATTGGTTAGTCTTGTTATTGCTCCAGTTCCTAAGGCCATACATGCCTCGGGTGGTATTCGATCACATCCCAACGCCTTTCATTTCCTGAGATCTTGGATTGCCTTCTCCCATATTTCTATCCTCGGTCTTCGGTCCTCCTCGTCACATTTTCAGCTATTCTTTCAACACTTTTTTTTCTATAATCCTCCTGGGAATCACTTAGATCCTCTATGTTTCCCATACAATTTTTTTTTGTTCTGCGCAGGATGTTATCCTTCCCTGCTTGTTTAGCATACCTTGTTTGCTTATTTTCCATGAGTCTTTCCTCATCAAAATCTTAGCAGTTCTATACATGATCCCTTACTTTTCCAGTTCGTGCGCCTCTTCACATCCTCTCACCTTCCACTCCTCCGTGGCCCTTCTTATCAACTCGTGGTTCAGTTTTCTATACCGTATTTTCTCTTTTACTGCTAAGTCATTCTTCCATCTCCTATTTTATTACCTTGCACTCTGAAAATACCCCTCAACTTCTGTTTTCTCTCTCTTGTACAAATTTCGTTGAGCTCAAAGATGGAAACAAAATCGGGAAGGTGTAGAGAAAATAACAAATCCCTTATCGCACAATATTATTTTAAGTTGACACGTCTGAATTTATCTCTGCTTACGTTATAGACGTTATTTGATCTCTAGTTTGTATTAAAATACTGTTTAATGGCTATTATGAACATGAGCATATGTATAGTACCTATGTCAAATTTATTTAAAAATTTCAAATATATTCATAACACGTAAAAGTTACCCTTTTCTCAGACAGGGCCAATCAAATTGTCACCTAGGCTCTTACTCATGACTGGGCATTCAAGCTAAAGCGTATGTTCTGGTTCATGGGCAGAGTAAGCAAAGCCTCGTGCGTATGATTGGGTGTACCAAACATTAGGCGACGTTCTTTGTATTACATTTTTGGCTTGTTTTATTACAAGGAATTGTGCTCTGAAGAAAATGTGCGGGAATATGTATTTAGTTTTATATCCCTCCTTTACGAGTCTCGTTTCCACGGTTGATAGCACTGCACTAGGAATTAATAGTAGCTATAATTTGTTTCAGGCCTTTGAACTAGCTACAGGTGACTACTTGTTCGAGCCTCATTCTGGGGAAGACTATTCCCGGGATGAAGATCATTTGGCTCATATCATTGAACTTTTGGGCACAATACCTAAGCATCTCATCTTCAGTGGCAAATATTCGAGAGAATATTTCAACAAGAAAGGTGACGTAAACGTGATTATAAACTACACAGTTTTTCAAAAGTAATCGACGAAGTTTATATTCGATAAAAAAATATGTTATTAAAAAATTCCCTTCAGATGAACAACCTGTATTAATTTCTCATTTACTCAGTTACGCTATAGAATATATTGGTGTCTAGGACATTTTATTTTATACCCAGCTGTGCTGCTGGATATTTCACATCTCAGCTCTAGATAGTTTCTACACAGTGGTGTTATAGGAATATTAATATGTTTTTGGTACAATCATTTTTCATGTCATTTCTTACCTTAATTGATTACATTATGGCCCTGTCTTATAAGAGGTATTATAGTAGAACCAAGCATCAATAGGATCTTGACTGATTACACCAAGACCCTATCGTATAAGCTAAACCATAGTGTAGGGCTATTCAATTGGCGGCTTGTGGGCCACATCGAACCCACCAAGCTCTGCAGATTGGCCCGCGGATTGAAAGTCCTCTACTGTATCACTGGAGATGCGTCTTATAGTTCAGACGGTATGTAGAGGCGCCTGACAATGAATGACCAGAGAGATCTTCAGTCTATTATCAGCGGTGGAGCAAAGCTACAAGCCCAGTGCTACTCTGTTCTTGACACCATCAACATTGTGTGTGTACAAGGGAGTGCGAGCTTGCCCTCCAGCAGTGTGAGTCCCCCACTCTAGACCCGGTATCACTCCCTCCATTTACCCCCACATAACGGCTGAGATAGATAACGTATTATTTCTTTTGACCTTGAACAATGCAGGTGGCTGGGTGACAGGGTGACAGGGTGGCTGAGAGTGACTCACACCTCCTTTCCCCTCCACCCAACAGCAGCCGATGTCTCGCCAGTTGATATTTGCCTGGCTTATTGTTCGTACGTTATTTATAGTAATAGTGGAGTGCTTTGCTTGTAATTGGTCTTATTGTATTTTTTCCCATTAATGTTTTATATTTTAATGATGATTTTTTTAAAAATAATTTTGACTTGATATACTTTTTCATATTTACTAGGCCTAGTCATATTCTAACTTTTACATTTTTTTTAAAATTTCCCTGAAATATATCAACATTATATGTAATATCAAATTACGTTTCATTAACCCCCTTTTTTAAACTACAAAAGTATAATCTAATAACGTTCCAAATTACTGCGAAATTGAATTAAATGTCTGGCCCGCCAAATATAAATGCCTAGCCTCCAAATATTATGATTTGTTTTGGAGCGGCACGCTTGGATAACTAATTGAATAGCCCTGCCATAGTGGGTCCAAGCAAAATATCAGTCTTACTTTGATTGATTACACTATGGTTCTGTCTTATAAGCTGTAGCGTAACAGAAGTAAGCTATGTAAACTTGATTCCTTACATGGGAAATGGAGAGTTCATGAAATATATTACCCGCCTCGGTGGCGTGGTTATCAATCGTGCTAGATTCGTGTTGAGCTAGACTGCCGAGGACGGAGAGATTGAGGTTCGAATCTTGGTCGGGTGAACTGGGGATGGTTTTTCCTAAATGGTTTTCCACTCTCACTCCACGCAAATCGGGGCTTACTTCCTCTATATTCAACATTCCCAATTCCTAACCCATTAGCGTAATGATTACTTAAGCGTATAACCCGAACGGTTAGTAAGACGTGGTGCTAAAAAAAATCAAATAAATATTGCATCTTAATACCAGAGATTTTTTTCAATACCAGGTGAGCTTCGTCACATCACCAAATTGAAACCATGGAGACTTCGAGAAGTTCTGACGGAAAAATACGAGTGGAACAACGCAGATGCAAAGGCATTTGCTGATTTTCTGACTCCAATGCTTGCATTCGAGCTGAGTGAACGCGTGACAGCCCAAGAATGCCTCAAACATCCTTGGCTCAGTTCGTGAAATTTGTTCTGGCATTGGTCCAGCAAAGTCGTGGAATGCAATCAATTATCTGACTTTCAAATAACATTTATCATGGAAGTGTCAAATAATCAGCAATGATAGGAAATTTGGTATATTATTGTATTTAAAATATGCGTACAAAAAATTGGGAAAATTCGCTGACTACTTACTTTTGTATATTCACGTAACAACATGAACTTTTGTACATGATCATTTTCAATAATGGATTCAACTTATGCTAACACACTTTTTGTAAAATATTATTATACATATATATATTGAAGCTCTTTATGAAAAGTTATATACTATGTTGGTATGACTTGTGTATTATAATGAAATACATTTTTCTAGATTTCGTTATTGATTTATTTTAAGTAAAGTTGTATTTAAATGTATTTCAATGCTATGTGTTTTAGTTTTTTTTAACCCCTTTTACACGTGGAGAAAACTGAAGTGGGAATATATTTTTCTTGTAAACTCTAAAAAGGAAATAGGTACGTACCTCTGTGGACATTATATTTTCCTATATTCAAAGAATTTTGATCTTATTTAATATAATCCGCTATATCCCAAATAAATGGATGGAACTCCGCACGGACTTTCTCGCTCTATTATTTGAAAATGGAGATATTTACTCAAAACTCGTAATATATGTGAAAATAAATAATATACACTAGCAAACCCAAGCATAAATTGCACTATACTTATGTAAATCTTTTCTTTGAGTCCCGATTTTAAATTTTACAATTTTATTTTTCAAGAATGAATGTCCTCATTTGTATGTGTGGACCAGGTCCACAAGGGTCAACACTTCGTATTAAAATTTTAACTTACGGTTAAAATTTTCGACATTTTATTAGGTGTTGCAAATCTTCATGTCATCGCATTTCTATTAAATTCCTCATTTATAAATTTTGACCCATAAAAAATTTAAATAGTGACTATTGAGTCCAAAATGGAAATAGATCATTGCTGTACAAACATTTCTCCTAAGAGGTTTAAGGAAAAATAACATAAGCTTTTTGAAACTTATTTATATTTAATTACTCTATGTCATTGGAGAATTATTGCGTTAAAAACTAAGTAGTGTCTCTTTACAACTAAAGCTCACAAAATTGTATTAATATATTTGCCAACATCTCAGAAACCATTGGTTTTATAAAAATATATTTCATATAAACGTGTTTTTTTATTATTAATAGTACTACAATTTTGCAATGAAGTTATTTAGTATCTCAAATAGTTGCGGAGATACGGAAGTTTCTGCTTCTGTAAAATACCCTAAAAGTCATTTTCATCGGAAAATGAAAATAGTCAGTTTATTTATAATATTAATTAACGCCTAGATACGAATTTTAATCAAAATCGTTAGAGCCGATTTTGATAACATTGATTTTTTTCCCTTTTCGCCCTTTATTAAACTACTCTTAATTTTAAGTTTAAACAAACACACAGACAGACGGCATTGCAAAGACCAATTTTTAGGGTTTGGGGGGTCTTGAGGCGTCGACATCCATTAACTTTTCGGTTAGATTTTTTTTGCGGTCTTAATACTTTACCTTTTGTGTTCGAAATGCTTTATATATATTGGCGTATAGCTTTAAAGTGAATGGTTTTATAAAAATATGCTTCAAATAAAATATTTGTATTATAAATAGACCTACATATTTGTAATGATAAGTAATTTCATATCTCATATATTTTAGGATATATATATATATATATATATATATATATATATATAAGATAATTTACGCATCAGACCGGAGCCCTTAAAGTCATTTTGCCGAAATATTGATAGTAGCCATTTTGTTTAGAATATTTATAAATGAAATTTAATCAAAATTGTTAGAACCGATTTTGAGAAAATCGACTTTTTCTCTTTTTGCCCTTCAGTAAACTACCCTTAATTGTAGGGTGAGATATCCAACTCCAAACATCCCTCGGGGCAACCCTATGAAAACCCTAGATACCAAGTTTTAGGCCGATCGGTAAAATGATTTAGGCTCTAGTTGGAGGTACAGACAGACAAACAGAAGGAGATTCAAAAACAACTTTTTTGGATTCGGGGGGGTCATGAAACGTCGAAATTCCTCAAAATCTCGAATTTAATTTTTTTGACGATCACAATACTTTCTCTACCTGTAAGATAGTGAAAAAGTAAAATGTTGTAATACGTATTAAATAATAATATTTCCTTATATTCTAAGAGATTTTCACATTTTTATTACAATTTTCTAATTTCAAAGAGATTTTGTCATATTTAATGTGCCCGTTGATTCAAGAGCTTATACAATTTTTTATGAAAATCCCCAAGATTATTGTATTTTTTTAAACCCCGAGATTCAAGGAGGTTTGTTGTATTTCGGGAGGAATAGCAAATATTTTGGGAGGTTGTAGTTTTGGTGATTCTGAGTAAAATATTATTATTATTATTAGCACCGCGTCTTACTACCCGTTCGGGCTATACGCACTTACGCTAATGTGTAATGGTAGGGTGATTGTGAGATGAAATGAAGGACCTACAGTTTAACGTGGAATCCGAACCACGGTGGAGACCTGGCATTCCTCACATTCACAAGATGTCTTGTCAGAGGTGAAGGAAGGGTTTGGTAATCAGATAAATCTTTGCCGGGACCTGGGATTGAACCCCGGCCGCCAGCATAGAAGTCTGACACCTTACCCCTAGACCACCAGGTCACCTGAGTAAAATAGTTTATGTAAACATGTGTCCAAATTCTCAATGGATGCGGAGATACAGCTGTTTGAAAGTTGCGCGTAAAAAGCCATTATTAAAGGTATTTAAGAAAGATAAATGGCTTGCTTGTGTTTACTGTTTTATTGACTGTTTGAATGATAATATAAAGCACAATGCACTTTGCTACTCTTGTGGTAAGGGTATGTGGTGTTCACCCAAGGTCATCTTGGCGCTCTTTTATCAGGGCCGCACTATCCATAATGAGAGTGAGCAATTCGTCGTTTGTATTTACCTTTTCTTTGTATACTTCGCTTTTCATCCATCCCCACAAACCATAATATAAGGAAATGAGGTCTGGATACCTTGATAGCCAATGAACGAAGCCATCATGGCCGATCCATCGATCAGGGAAAGTTATGTTTAGATATTGTGTCACCTGACGACTGTAATGCGCAGGAACTCCGTCATTATGGAGGATCGTACCAATCCTTGGAACCTTCTCCAATAGCAGTGATAGTCCGTTTTACAGAAATTGTAGATAAATGGGCCATGTATTAAGACTTTGTAACACAACAGATCCAATCATCTGATTGTTGATCATACTACACCACATGTTTACAGAGAAACAATGTTGAAAATTGGTTTCTACAATGGCATACATCCATTGATAACTAAACACATGTTTAAATGAACATTTTTACTCAGAATAATCAATACTACAACCTCCCAAAATATTTGCTATTCTTCCTGAAACATTCTCTATTCAAGGAGGTTTTTATTACTAAACATTAATTATTTAAGAAGCCTAACATTATTATTTTATTTAAAATTGCAAAGAGGTACTGTACCTGGTTGAACTCAAAATTTAAAAAAGTAATGTACAGAGCTTACGTTGTTATTTAAATAGTACCGCAAACCTCAATAATAATAACTACACAAATATTCTAGAGAAATTTAATAACAATACATTTTCTTGGTTCCATCGATTAGGGGGATGTGCCCCCTAAGTCCCCCTCTGCTCTGAAATTTAATTTTGACTACGAGCTTGATTGTAATTGCATGCCTAAGCCCTCTTCCCTCCAAAATAAATGTCAGGTGTGCCACTGGCGTGAAGAAATTTCCCTTCAATACGTGATTCCATGGACTATTCTAGAATATATATCATGATTATTAAACTATTTGGGGTGTCACACGATATATACAGTATTATGTATCCACCAAACAAACTTAATGTATATTTTCCTTCTTGATAAACAAAGCCACACTGATAACAAAAGTTGCCAGGAAGTCTTCTCGTCATTTGGCTTGACACGATGGAATATGGGAACTCTGCTATTGCATTCTGGGTACTCAAGGAGTAACGCACCCGAGAGCAACCAAGTCATCCAATATTATGGCATGAGCTATTTTCTGAATATATTGGTAGCACACGAATTACAAACTAACTTGGTTCTTAAACACACATAGGCTATCCAAGTATCAAACAACTGTTAGGTGACACACCACTTCACTATTTGTACGTATATGGGCCATGACAAGAATTGAACCAGGGACATTTGGCTCGTGAATGTCATTGGACAGTTAACACGTTATTGCACTATTTTAACAAGTGTGTAATTATAATTTCTAAATGTTGATTTAATAATCTCAAATAATTACAGGTCACGAGCTATAAGGAGTCAAACTTGTTAATGTATGCTATCATGTCCCATTGTTAAGGTAAAATAAGTAAAGTAATGTAAGTTTTTATGGGACTTAAATTTAGTATAACCAGGCATTTATATGAGGTGTTCATATTAATACCTTCTTACTATCCAATGATTAATAATAACTTAAACCTCCAATTCCATTTATAAATGTAATTAATAAAAATTATTATAATAAGGTATTTTATTTTATCACAATATACAAGTTTGTGGCCTTTAGGATGAAACTGAAGAACTTTACACCAATAAGTTCATAACTGAATATGTAATGATGTGTCTAACCGAGACCTGAGTGAAATATTCATCTCCTAATCATAGATTTTACCTTATTTTAACACGGTCTATAGAACAGATCGACATTTATTTCCACTGACTTGACTCGAAGAGATGGAAATCTGACTGCACTCAACCTGGCTTTGAATTGGATATTGATGGTATTTGGGCTTTGTTCGCTAACTCTAACATTATTACTCGACTTGACGAATCCCCCAAGCCCCCCTTGATTTTGATTGTGTTGTCTAATTACACCCTTCTTCCCCATTACACAAAAAGGTTCCACCAACCACTGTCCCGACATACTCACCAGAACTATGCCATATTATCGAAGTCAATTTTTCAGAGAAGTAAAACTTTTACAACAGTTTCGTCCAACCTGCCGCGATCCCCATGGCAAATATTTTTCATTGTAGATAAAACTTTCTCCACGAGCGTTGATGTTTCTGGTAGACACAGTGTAACTACCTTAACTTGCCAGGGAGCGTGATAAATAATAGTCAAGGAGCTACCAGAGAATAACAGTATTTATTTTATTCGACATATTGGAAATAGAAGATATACAAATAATATTACAAATGCCGAGGTACCGCCCAAGGCAAGCCAAGTCGAAGATTTGTAGTTAAATATAACATAATAAATATGACTATGATTCAATATAAATATATTATTTAATTAGTATGCCCACCAAGTTAAGTTTAAAGTGAGAGACAACTATAACTACCATCAAGGATGATCAACAAGCTACGACTCAAAGGTCAAAAAGAGAATTAAACTCTATTTATTATATATAGTCACCTGGTGACAATAATTTGTACTATCATAATGTCTTTTGAGATAAAGTAACAACTTCCAAATATAATAAACCCGCCACCTAACGGATAAAGTATTTTAGACTGCACAGCTAAAGTCCCCAACGGACGCAATATCAGCATCATTTACTAAGCGCCTTACACACATGCGCTAATAATACGTAGTCTAACGTAACAGAAGTTTAGGTACTGTACATAATAAATGTTATTCTTGGAAGTATCTTACAATCCAAACAATGCTCACATACATCAAGGTTTAATTAGAGCAGCATTAAAAATATATGTGCTCAGCCCACACAGGTGTTTAAAGACATTAAGTGATAAACAATAAATATATGGAACCAAATTATTCTGCTTTCCCAAAGCAATCTAATGTAAATAAGTGCTCTCGAAGATACAAAGCGCTACGCTAAAGTTTAAGAGCTTGTTTTTCGTCCAATCAAACATTATTCTACCAAGCAATAATTTTAATAAGCATATCGCTTATAGTTAGAGTTCCTTGATTCCCGCATGATTAAATGTAAATTTAGACTATCAAGGAATTATTTACTCACATAAAATCTATTTGGTTTTACCACCACAACATAGCATAAGTTCAAAAGAGTTAAAGATAAAGCACATATCTGAACGTTAAACTTCTTGGTCCCCACATAGCTATATGTTAATTGAAACTGTCTAAGTAAAACATACAAAATATTCCCAACAAACATCAACTGCTAATCAGACAGTCGGAAAGAGCGCAAATAGACGCAATCCGCCGAGCGCCGAAACATAAGTTACGTTCCATAACAGAACGGAAGTTTCCCCTAGAAGGGAAAAATACCAAAGGACACGTGGTTGCATATCAACCACGCTGAAACCAAAAACCCATCCCGAAATAGAAATTTAAATTAATAAGTCCGAAATTAATAATTTTGAAAGGTTCCCCATAATATAATCGAAAGAGAATTTTGAAGAATATAATTAAGTTTAAGCTTAATTGCCGCTTTCACCTAGTAAGCCAGTGATACAATGAGTAACCATGTCGCCGTTCGGCTGTTGCCCGACTCTGTATATCCACCTTGACAGTTTCGCCAAGCTAGGTCATCTTCGACAGGGATGATTTGTTGTTTGAGTACCGAGTCATAGTCATGACTCTTAACTTTGTAGCGTGTCAATCA
>CABFOW010003427.1:0-21294 GCA_902141385.1 Timema californicum
CCTACTTTCAATTGCTATACGAAAATTTTCATAGGCAGGGGATAGGCTGTAGAGCATCATGATGCTCAACAAATCACCGTTTTTCTCTATTCCCATATCTTGGAGCTTATCCACAGCATCTGTGAACTAAACAGTTTTTCGACTCAAAAAGTCAATCCTGTGGTATGAAAAACGGGAGATACACTAACAATACAAAATACACACATACCTAATACATGCAAAGTTATTTTTCATATACATTTGAAATCTCCCCCTTTGGTCTTAGTATTAAACTAAAATACTAATTAAAGTTTATAATTTTACAAAAGACTATAACTCTCCTAAATAAAACCACTTTAGTCAAAAGGTTGTTTATGGCTGGGTTTGGTAACAGTATTTTGGGGAAAGATCGAATGACCTTTCCCTCCACCAAAAGTTCCCTCTTCTTCCATCAGATGGCAGCCTACAGAAATTCCTGGTTAATATATCGTGCTATCTAGATTGTTAGCGTAGACGGACAGTCACTTACAATACCAATTTCGGAAAATCACTTTTTAGCCAATTTCTAGCTCATTTGAGTCAAGTAATTATCTTTCTAGTTGGGTTAAACAACCACAATAGAATTTAAATAGATATTAAAATAAAGATAAATGAAAATTTTAATTTTTGACGTTAGAATCATCCATAAAATATTTTATTCTTTCGGAATATAATTATTTGCTTGGTTAAATTTTGTTTGTTTCAAGATGTTGGTATTAATTTGTACATGATGATATACATCTGTGATGAAAATTGTAAATATGCTATCGCAGAAAGTGATGGAAATGTCATTAAAGATGATAAAAGTGTCTCGCTGATACTGAGATATATATTTCTGAAAAATAATTGAGGTATTATTTTAAATCAATAAATTGTTGTATGTTTTTCGCTTTTAACATACAAACTATGCTATTTATACTTCATATTATAGTTTTCTATGAATACATCAATTGGATTTTGCAATATAATGTGCTTTTTAGTGTGTTTTTTTATATTAAGTTTCTTTCAAGTATTTCCTAGGTTTTATGCGAATAAAAGTTTTAGAATATTCTACCCCTAGTAAATTATAAGTTAATGCGGACGCTTAGTATTTTCTAAGTTATTTAGATGAATAAACATTTATGTACTAGAGAGGGTTAGCAAATTCTTTGTTTTTATTTAGTCCATGGTAGGGCATGCTAGCTTTTTAGATCAATTGCAGTACTGGCTATTTTCATGCAAGTTCGAGACAAAAATACATACTTTCAACGTAGGATAATAGGCAATTGTAAACAATTACTTAGGTTTGACGGCCAAAACGTTGATTTTTTGACGTCCCGAGTTTTTGCCCGAGCATAACAGCGAAACACGAGGAGGAGCACGGTCGCCCCGACACCAAATGGAAATATTACTGCGTTACTTTGGCGATCCAGGTAAAGTTTACTTTTGATCGGTATTCTAAAGTAGGCCTACTAGTTAAATAACAAAAATATATTTCATCTTGATAAAGAAATAGTTTTGGGAAAATACTAGTAACTGGGTGTCTAAAACGTTGCCACAAATTTGTTTGTTGTTTCAAGACACATACATTTAAATTAATTTTCTGAATTTGTAATGCAGGTTTTCAGAGTGAAGTGGCTAATGATGTAGGTGTTCATTGAAGTACCTTTACTAAAACCGCTCATAAAATAATTGATAACATTTGTAGCATTAGCCACAAGTTAACCATAACCAAGTCAATAACAACAAACTTACCTTATTGTACTGACACCGTCTACAGCTGGCTCAACTACACACTCGATCGGCCCATCAAAACCCACATGCCTGAACAAGACGACACCACGAAATACTAAGACCGCGCCAATTCAACTCTCAGAGACAAGATCCCCGGACCAAAGATCTTCGGTTGGAAAGAATGTACTCTTCGCCAGTGCCCAGTTCTGTTTCTACTCCAGTCTAGAAGCTTGTAGAACACTCCCCCCCCCCCCCNCTCCCCCCCCCCCCTCCTTGTTTAGGTTCTTTGGTTTTACTCCCCTCGTCATACCATAATTTCGCGTTCTGTGGACTGTGTTTTAACTGTATAAAAGAGTGATCGTGTGAGTGAAGTGCCACTCTTTGACTGGATTTGGTAATAGCTTGAGCAAGCGAAGGCTTCACAAATTAATAATCTAAGCAACATTCTTTTTCGGCTTAACCTTTTATTTTCAAAATTCTTTTTCGGCATAATGGACTTTGAACTTGAACTAGAAAAACAAATACCTAATGATATTATTTATAATAATATTTCTTATGCACTTAGTATTTACCTCAAGTATAATGGACTTAAACTTTGGACTCGAACTAGAAAACATATATCTAGTAATATTGTTAATAATAATAATACTCCTTGTTGGACTTGAGGTTTATCTCAATTATAATAGACTTGTGTTATTGGACTCTAACAAGAAAACAAATATCTAGTAATTTAGTTAATAGCAATGCCTTTTATGGACTTAAGGTTCATCTCAATTATAATGAACTTTAATGTTATTGGATACTGTTTATAGAGTAGTGCTATTAATGTTTCATTTCCAATGTTTACATATGAACTTAATGTATTGGGAGGCATCAGCGCTAGTAAGAGGTCAGCGATAGCCGCCTTAATAACTTGGTTAATGGTTAGTAATTTCTTAAGTTTTGGCGATTTAAATGTGGATTGCTTTAGCTAATGCCAATGTAAGAAATCTGATAATTTTAGGTCTAAGTATATTTTCCCTTTTCACGGGACAGAGAAATGGAAGGATACTGACAAATAATTTTAATTTTTTGTTGAAAAGAACATGAGCATTTGGCAGAGATTAAATTTATGAGTGCTATATTGTTCTTTTTTGCCTAACTGATAATTTTATTAACATAATTAGTGATGGTAATCACTTATACATTTAAGGCACTCTTCATATGAGGCCATGGTATTGAGATTACAAAATATTGTATACCTTTTTCCTTTCTTAGGATTTTTAATTTTAATTAATTGTTGTTCATATCTTTTTGAATATCTAATAAACAACTCTTGTCATAAATTTTTCTACCTACTCTTTTTATACATTCATCCTTAGGTATAATGCTAACTAAATTGTTGTCTGATAATCGAATTAGGGGTATAGTTATATTCTTGTTTATAGTTATATATTGTTGAGGTTGACCGTGGGGCCTGGTCCTGCATTTGTTCATAATTGCGTGTGCTGGATATTGTTTTATTTTTGCCCAGCTTTTTCTGATATTCATCACTCACTCAGCACAGTCTTTCTTTTTGTTGACTTATTATTATTATTTTTTTATTTGAACCCTCTAGGTTAGGCGTTAGGGTTAGAAATAGGGTTCACACCAACAAATGGATCAAATTGCCTTCAATCTTAAATGAAATTAACAAGGCCAGCCTTTTATGTCAAACTCTATTTCACATGCCTACAGTTATTGAAGCCTTAGATTGTACTTATATTGAAATTAAAAAGCCTACCATCTTCAGAGATGAGTATATCAACCGAAAAGGTTATCCTGGCATAAACATACAAGTAACCTGCGATGCAGTTCAAAAATTACAAGTGGCCCAGCAGAGTGGCCTGGCAGTGTTCATGATGCCAGAATCTGGAGAAGGAGCTTTGTAAAACATGTTATATCACATTAAAACAGCTCTTTTTGTATATTGGGGGATTAGGGCTATGCCATTTCCCCATATCCTATAACTCCTTTTCAGCAATCAAGAAATGAACAAGAAAGGTATTTTAAGTTAACTCACTCAAGAGAAAGCGAGGTTGTTCAAAGAGTATTTGGACAGGTCAAGAAACGCTTTCCAATACTCACAAAATGTGTTTGCGTATCATTAGACAACGTACCAAAGGTCATTGTTTCTTGTTCATTACTTCATAACGGGTCCAAGCACTTAAACAATCAGTTGGATGATTATGAAGACCAAGAAGAAGATTTAAACTATGAAGAGCATGTTGGACAGTAGGAAAGTACTGCTACATGACGAGGAGAACTTAAACGCAATCAAATGTCACAATATTTTGCTGTAAACAGAAATATGTAAATGTTAAATCCTATTAACCATAAAACAGTTGGCATTTGTCAAATTAATAGTATATCTTTAATCCTTTGTAAAAAAAAGGATTTAAAATAGAATACACACACAGAAAGACACTCAAACTACTGAGAGACACACACACACACACACACACACACACACACTCTCTCTCTCTCTCTCTAACTTAAAAACACATGTTTGTATTTTTTATGTTTTTTTTATTTTACAGAGGATTAAGGAATGGCTATAGGTATATTTTATTTTACAGTTTTCTTAACACCACAAACAAACAAACAAACCGACCCCTAAATCCCCATCAGTACTGTTGGTTTCTTTTAAACCGACATTAAACTTGTTGGCTACATCTGTATCTGTAACTATCTCAAGCGATTGTTGAAGTTGTTTCAGCTGAAACTTCCCTTTCTCTATTTAAGTTTTGTTCAGTGGAACTGCTGAAGAAGAACTAGTCTTTGTAATTCAGGGACAGACATATTTTTTGTTTTTTCACTTTATAATGATCAAGTACTGTATTTGTTTTGTTTTCCTTATTTTGGCCCTACGTTTGCCTTCAGCACTTACACATTCACTTTGGCCGTTTGTTGTTCACTGTTCAGGTTCTGCTTGGTCTGTTGTATTCTTACTTCATTTTACACCTGCCGATAGAGCACAAGGTACTTTATTAAATACAGGATTTACTTCCTTATTCATGAGATACAACAAATCTTTTTCCCAATCTCTTAGTTTAATCATTTATTTTCCTGTAGCTTTTAGATCGTTTTTTTTTTCAATTCCGTTTTTATATTATTTAGTAGTTTTTTTACCTGGCCAGACTGCTGAGGACAGAGAGAGATTGAGTTTCAAATCTTGCTCGGATGAACTGGAGCTTGTTTTTCCTAAATGGTTTTCCACTCTCCCTTTAGGCAAATGTGGATTCACTTCCTCTATATTCAAACTTCCTAATTCCTAACCCATTAAAGTAATTATAACTTAAGCGTATAACTCAAATGGATAGTAGGATGCAGTGCTAAATTAAATTTAATCAATTCAATTATTAAATTATTGGCTAAGAAGCCAGTTTCCAATAACACCAGTTTACTGGAAAATAATTATTTTGACATCTTAACTAAAACATATAAAATGAAACACATGTAGAGGCAATTTAATACGTTATTCAAAAGGAATTTAGTAAAAATATTTTGGAAGACAGGCTGTATGTTTTAGGTTTTTGAAGACAGACTGTGTACTATATGTTTTAAAGGCAGACTGTATGTTTTAGGTTTTTGAAGACAAGACTGTGTACTATATGTTTTAAAGACAGACTGTATGTTTTAGGTTTTTGAAGACAAGACTGTGTACTATAGTCTTGAAGACAGACTGTAATCATTGTATCCTGTAGGTTTATGAAGACAGATCTTGTGCTGTCAAATAGGATAGTCTTTCCATTGTTGCTTACTAAATTGTATGTTCGCAGGGCCCCCCCAGGATTTTGAGCTGGCGTGGGGGGGCTTTTTACATAAAAATTTTCATAATTGCGCCATTATATATTTTATTTACTGTAATATTTGGAAATTTGATCTGAAGTAGGAGGATAAGAAAGATAGAGAATCAGCGTTGCCCCTTAAAGAGAGGGGGTTTGGGGGTTTCTCTCCTGGGAATTTTTTTTTATTTCAAAGGATGCAAATGGTAATATTTAAGATAATTTGTACCAAAATCGGATCCTTGGTCTGTAAATGCTCTGTCACTGTGTATGCCACTGGTTAACGGGTCTGTGTTTACACATTCTTCTTCACACCCAGGGTTTGCAGTTGGTGGGGCTGAGGGCATATGAAAATATAAATTGCCCCTTCCTTTCTTCCTGATACAATAGTGTTTACATAATTGCTCTAAAATAATAACTTCAATTACTGTACCAACTTCAAAACTTTATGTACAAAAAGTAAGGACTTTAACCATTTCTAGAAAATATTACGGTATCACAGGTCCAGTTTTCATTTACCTGCAAATTGGTGCTCTAAGCCAAAGGTCCTGGGCTCGATTCTCGTGTCCAGGTGTAATTTTTCAATTTTCATAATAAGCTACTTAAGTTGTTATTCAGCAAACTGAATTCATAGTACCATTATTATTGTCTGAAAAATTTCTCGACTACATTCTTCCCCTGAGCACTAAACTACAACATGATATCTAGATGCGAGTAAATCCTCACTAAACAAATATAATAGCTTTGGCTATTTGATTCTTAACTGTTAGTAAGTTTAGCAGTTGATGACGTGTCTGCATCATCCCATGTTTTGATTTCTTCTAAAGATTCTGCAGCAGGGATAATCAACTGAACCATAACTTGACTGAAGCATGTCGTTCAATCCATCTGGTTGGGCACAACTGCTGTAACTCTTTTCTATGAATCTCACGAGTTACGCTATTTACCTGTTCCTTCAGTGACTTGTTATACAAGGTGGCAGTCACCTGCCACTCCTAAAATATTAATTGTAGCTCAGTTTTAAAAAAGAAAAAGAAATGGATCTTGGGAGGGCTTCAGCCACAAATGGTAATTCTGTTTAAAGGTTCTTTAGATGAAGATTTTTTTGGTATCTAGTCAGCAAAACTCATATTTTTGATAGTCATTTTAATAAAATTCTAACCATAATAATATATCATAAAGGGAAGCCCCTAGAACATCTTGGAATCACCATCATAACTTTTTCGAAATTGAAAACATTGATGACTCTAGCTTTAGCCTATCATTGTTTGCGAAGTATAAGAAATTTTCACAAGCAATATTACATGGTCATTTGACTTTTTATTTTGAAATTTGACTTTTCCTCAAGTTTTTGTCTTACAAAATGTATTTAGTGTGTTATTTTACCAACCTACAAACAAATTGTTAATTATTATTTACTAAACTAACACATCAATCAAATTATATAGTATTTACAAATTTTATGCAATAAAAACCATTTTGGTATACCTCTCCATTGAGTACAGTATGAAACACACTCTTTAAATATATAAATAAAGTATTGCCACTGTATCTCTGGGTAATATGTTTCAGGACCTACCATCACAGTGTCTTATTAACCATTTGTGTTATACACATATATGTTCTAATTACTCACTTGAGTCAGGGATGAGGAAGGTTAAATTTAGAGGATATGTACTCGCATACACATGAAGAAAAAGAGAGAGAAAGAAGTGGAAAACCATTTAAGGAATACCACTCTTAGTACTCCCAACCGAGATCGAACATCAATCTCCATGTAATCGGCAGTTCAATCTATTAAAAGATGGAAGCATTAAACCATGTGGCCACTGAAGCAGGTTGTGGATAATACAGAACAACATTTTTAAATAATAACCGTATTTCATTAAGATCCAAAATTTTAATAATAATAATTAGCACCGCGTCTTACTACCCGTTCGGGTTATACGCTTAAAGTACTTATTACTTTAATGGATTAGAAATTGGGAAGGTTGAATTAAAGGAAGTGAACCCCCATTTGCGTGGAGGGAGAGTGGAAAACCATTTAGGATAAACCACACCCAGTTCACCCGACCGAGATTCGAACCTCGATCTCTCCGTCCTCAGCAGTCGAGCTCAACACTACAAGCGCGTTAGCCAACTACGCCACCGAGGCGGGATAAAATTTTAACCTTCTCACTAATGGAAAGGACATCATGGTTTCTCTTAGCTTAGAACAACTACCAGTGTCACTACTCTTACTCTTTGGGGCTTTTATTAAGGTAAATAAGGGATTTCTGAATACAAACACAGCGATAAATCAACAAACACCGCGAACACTGAAAATACTAGAAGTAGAATGAAGTCAAGTTCTGCAGGTAAGAGTGGGTACAAGTACAAAGGATTATGAGTCAAGGACATACTCGCTTGGTGCATGGTTTGAAACTTATGTATCTTATATTTTTTGTGTATGTAGTGGATAACTGAAACCGCAGAGACTGAATCAGCATAAACATTGTGTGTGTGTGTGTGTGTGTATATATATATATATATGAGGATCGACTTAAAAATAAATCCTCATGAAGTGCAAGATGCAACTAAACTACAATTCAATTTGTTTTATTCTAGATGAATTCTCTACCATGCTCTAGCCATTCAGAACAAAAAGTATTGTTTCATCATAAGATGTCATCGTAATTTGTAAGTTAGGCGGCATTCTAATGACTTCTAATAATTCCTAGTTTCAGCTATATTTTACTACATTAGTGCATATTTTAAATTTTGTACACACTGTTGGATATATGTTTCTCTCAAACTTATTCCTCATTTTCTAAATGCGTGCTACTGGTATGGGTTTTTAAATAAAATATATCCCTTTTTAGATGAGACTAGCCCTATTTACATTATAGTAATTTAAAGTGAAACCTAGCTTATTTTGAACATATTAACAATGCACTTTTGTACAGTTATTATTCTTTACTGCATCCTCAGAGTATGGTGGATTGTCTTTTTATAGTCAAAATTTAATATTGATAATATTTTAACACACTATAGACACAATTTCAGCTTGTATTCAATTAAATACATTATATTCAAATTAAAGTGAAGAGTCGCCCACCGACTGGAATTACATTCCCGCTACTGCCCCACAAACTGTCGATTAATTTGTCTAAAACTTAGATTGGAAACTCATCCCTTATGACACAGTGGTGGTATGTGTAGGAAAAATAGATATTATGTTGAATCATGTTGATTATGCAAAGTGGGAGCTCTTTATTTTAGACACTTAAAAAAGGTCAGAGAACTTGCAAATATTAATAATAAACATTTTAGTCCTATGCCCTAAGGCACCTTCAAAACAATGGTGCCTGATCTAATGCCCCAATGACATAGAAACCTGCATCATTTGGCATGCAGACTAAATGTTGTGTTCATATAGTCTGGTTTTACGCTGACGGGGAGGTTGGGTTTAGAATCTCAGCCAGATGCACTGAGGGTGCTTTTTTTCCAAAATGATTAACCACTCTTCCTTCAAAAAAATGCAGGTGTCTTCTAAATTATGTATCTTCCCTACTCCATTGGTGTAATTAAAAACTTGTATGCCTACCTGCTTTGGTGGCTGCTTGGACTAAGGCGTCACTCTCATGTTAGACTAGACTACCGATGACAGGGAGATTGAGGCTCAAATCCTGTTCCGGTGTAGTTAGGGTGGTTTTTCCAAAATTGTTTTTCACTCTCCACGCAAATGTATGTACACTCCCTCTAAATTCAACCTTGCTCATCCCTAAATAATTAGCATAATTACATACAACCTGAACAGACACAGTGCTAATTTTATTAAAAATGCTTGTAGCTTGGATGAGTAGTGAGACGTAAAGGGCTGTAACTGTCGTTTCTATTGAAGCCTTGATCTTTTTCAGAGGACAAAGGAGGAGAATGGTGTAGCACCCGTCCACAATGCGCCGCAGTGTCAAGGGAGTGTTGAAGTTCTTGCTCCTGGCAGCACTTACAGTCATCACGACGGTAGTGGTATTTCGCTATGTCCGTCGTATGGAAGTCATCAGGGATATGGGGGTGCATGAAGCTCGGGGGGCTATGCCCCTTCCACCAGAGAACCAAGATCACTTAGTCATGAAACCAATTGTGAGTAAAATTATAGTGAAACACTGGATTATTCATTTTATAAATCAAAAGAGGCATTTACATTTTTTAAATAATTTTTTTTTGATAGGGTTTTTATCATTTATTTTTAGTCACTTTGATAGAGTTGGGAAAGTTTTTGAGGTTGTGCTCAGATATAGTGCACCATCGAGTCTAATGTTCATCTTAATTTTGGAGAAAAAATTTGGCCAAACAGGGTGCACATTAGATTTGAGTAAATACTGAATATTTAATTTATTTGAAAGATGCAGCCCAGTATATTCATACAATTGATAATATTCTCTCATTTTCGTATGTATTATTAGGACAATTTTGACTAATAATAATAATAATAATAATAATAATTTAGAAGCAAGGTTTGGACATTAGGCTACCAACAAAGTGATGGTTGTAATTACTATCTATCTTTTGGAGAAATTTAGAATCTGAAAGAAAATTGAAACTAATAACTTTAATTGAATTAAAATAATCAACATCTGTGGAATTTGAAATAAAGTCATTTCTTTCAAATTTGAACAACTATAAATAGGAGGATATTGACAGTGTAGTATGTGAACTACAATTTTGAAGTTGTTATTTTTGACTGTGACAGTGTAGAAGTGAAAACAATTTAATGGCCTTGATTTATATGGCAGTGAGCTGTTATTTAAAAATAATAGATAAGGTTGGGGAGGGTGGGTTAAAATGACCCAACAGATTTTATCTTAACCACTACATTGAACACGTTCAAACTCTTCCATTGGTTGGTATCTGACAAATATTAAAAATATTTTATCACAGCAAATTACTGCAACACCTACAGGTGGAAATGTGATTGGTTGTCTAGCTCGTTGAATCATGGCCAAATGTACCAAGTTTTATTTCTTAAATGGTTTCCTACTTTCCTTCCATACAATTGTGTGTACATATCCTCTAAATCCTACCTTTCTCATTTCTACCCCACTAATGTAAATGGGTATAAATATGTATGTATCCCCCGAGCCCGGAAACAGGTTTGGGTACTTCATAAGAATTGTCGGTTTGGCACTGAGCTTGTTCATGCTCTTCAGTTACTTGAACCTACAAGCAATTTGTGGATTCAAGAAACGAGCCAATGTACAAAGCAATAAAACACAGGAACTGAAATAGGAATCATCAGGGAAATCTTATATGACATTACTAAAAAATAACGTACCCAAGTTTCAAGATTTAATAACCTTTCTCAAATAGTAATACTGCGTATTTGACCCCAGATAGTTTCGGGAGTTAGGAAAGTTCATAATACCAATTTAAAGAATGACATGAACGTTAACACTGGACCAAAAGGCCAGTTTATTGTCAGAAAAAAAAGTAACAATACACAATAGGTTGAGATTAAAGTTAATACCTATTCCAGAAAATAGGGCCTCAGCCTTCTAAATAGTTATCAAATACAGATTAGTTAATAACTGCCATTCAGGACAACAACTATAAAAGTAACAGTGACAACAATGTAGTATATCCCAACAAAATATAGCAGAACTCTATTCCTAACTATACGTATGTTTCTAACAATTTATCAGTAACATGGCTTATCTATTCTACATTCCCGTGAGGCAGGCAATTCCTAGTGTCTATCATAGACTAAATAAAGGCATACATGATGAGAGAATAAATGATTCCAAAATAATAATATTTCTAAATCATACACTACTGATTAAGCTAAACTTAAACAAGGAAAATACGTAGAGCAGTAAGTTAAGTTAATGCATGGACTTACTTCAACTACAAGTATTAATTCTGAGTGTAAACAATTATTTTTAAGTGCATCATATGCACAGAGCTTACAAAAATAATATTTAAGGAGTTAACCAATTGTCCGATCATGGACTCCATTAAAAAGACAAAAGAAATCCAATTCCAAAAACATCAAAATTTTCTAGGTTATTAAATTTAGTAAAAATAAAATAAATAAATGTGCCAAAACATAATCCTACTTAAGTCCTACACCATTTAGAAGAGTTTTAAAACATAGCCCTAATTTCAAATAAAAACTTATAATAAAAATAAACATATTGAAAATGACAACTTACATTATTAGTAAGTCCCTAAGACCATTCCAACATCAAA
This sequence comes from Timema californicum, assembly GCA_902141385.1. NCBI lineage: Eukaryota > Metazoa > Arthropoda > Insecta > Phasmatodea > Timematidae > Timema > Timema californicum. The sequence continues at coordinate 11,766 of CABFOW010003427.1, forward strand.
GAGTATAGTTAAATTCTGGGTGCTGGCTTATATTCAAAATTAACTTAGCGGGGAAAGCTGGTGGGAGGAATCATGTGACACAACAATCTTCTATGCGTTCATATTTCACAAGTCAGAAGCCCCCATCGACGCATGCCAACTAAGTCGCGAAAAGGAAGATCATTGGTGGGGGACAAGCGTAGATAGGAAAAATCGCTCTCCTCCCTTAGTTTAAGTGTCTGCAGAGTATCTAGAACTTGGGGAGGGCACACCAGCGAAGGGGGTTAATGTAGCACCACATAACCCTGTTCTTGTATTTTGTCAAACTCCCGGTCGATATGGTGTGACCAGTGTTGATGTGTTTGGAGCAGCCGTCTTCAAGCCCAAACAGACAGGTAGAATGGGGTAAGTTCATCCCACTTTCATGGTGATGAAGGTTGATGGCTACATTGTGCCATAGCAACGGTACAGTCAGAACATTAGTTTGTATTTAAACACAGTTTAAGCTCCATAATCCATTAAAATATGGTTTACTCAATTTGACTTCAGGGATACCTTATTTATTTCTTGTTCCATGGTCGTAGTAAATTTATGAAAACATCTTAAGTAGTTGTATGTAACATTTAAATGTGTTTCTTAATTAGGTTAACATGATTAAAGTATTAATTTATTTTACGTCATTGAAATTTTGGTATTGATTATCTTGATTCAAAATTATAGAAAAATCAGTTCTTGAATTGGTCAACTTTCTTTTCAAGATTTCTTTGCATTTTCAAAAATGGTTTTTACTTTTTTTGTTATATAATCTAGCATTAGGCCTTTAATACAAAATGTATGAGGTGGGCGAATTTTCTAGTACCAATTTTTAAGAATTAAAATAAAACTCTTCATTTTTTGGATGGATAGCGAAATAAAAATCCTTTGAAAGGAAATGTCCCAAAATTTGTTTTTATAAATCTTCCAGATAAGCGTCTGAAACAATATGTACACAAATATAATACATCTCTGTGAATATCTTAGTCTCCCTATATCCAAAATATTTGAATATACTTTTGTTTGTTACCTGAAAATATTTTATTGCCAAAATATATTTCTGTTGAAATACTTACTTCATATTACAATTTAAATAGCCTCGTATCTATGTTGACACCATTTATATCTATTTTTGTAGCACAGCATCTTAATATCTCTTTAGGTTATACACTCATGTGCTAATTATGCTTATGGTTTTAGGGATTAAGACAGTTATATTTAGAGGAATGCATGGATGGAGAGTGGAAAAACATCTAGGAAAAAGCATGCTCATTACACCTGACCAAGGATCAAACCTTGATCTACCTGTCATTGTCAGTCTAGTCCTACACAAGATAAGTGTGTTAGAGCATGCGGCCATCAAAACGGGTAATACCACATATTATTTAATGGTATTTTTACGATATAAATATTTAGAGGTTCATAAAACTAGTAATGTCAGTTGCTACTTGATTTTGTACTCTTTTTGTGTTTCTTCAAGTACTATTAAATCTTTTGGACTTATTAATTTCCGTTTCCTTTAATCTCAAATGTTAACACTTCTAATATTTCACTTCAATTCAAGTTTTGACAGAACTTGTGTTACTTAAAAATGGTACATGCTACCACTTAGTTGGCAATATTGCCCTAAACTAGGTATTCTTTTTGAAATTGACCATAATTCACTGTTTAAAAATCAAACCCTTTTAGTAAATATTTATAAATTAGCTGAAGTGTTTAAGAAGTGTTATTTCGACGGGAATTGTTCTTGGGTACCTCGAATGTTGACACACATTCTTTGTTACTCTAATTACTTTTATAACGCAGTACACACCAATTATAATCAAGTGTTCACAAGCATCTGCAAAACCGGGAGAGTGGAAAAAACCTAGGGAATTTCATAAAAATCTGAGGAATTACTTGAATATTTGGGAACTTGGGACATTAGAAAAAGCACGCTGAATCAAAGACAGACAATATTTCTCCTCTCCCAGTTTTTTCTCCTTGAAACATTTGATTGTATAAGAACTGCAGAAATTGCCCCATCAAGATCAACTTATCCTGTCCTGACAAAGATTCATCTGATTACCAAACCCTTCCTTCACCTCTGAGAAGACATCTTGTGAATGTGGGGAATGCCAGGCCTCCACCGTGGTTCGGATTCCAAGTTAAAACTGTGGGTCCTTAATTTCATCTCACAATCACCCTACCATTACACATTAGCGTAAGTGCGTATAACCCGAATGGGTAGTAAAACGTGGTGATGATGATGATGATGATAATAATAATAATAATAATAATAATAAAAAACTTATCCTGCTCCAAACTAGTTCTCACCTTTAGGCAATAGTGTCCACCGTGCAGCCAAGCCAGCTGTTGTCACGTCACAGCAATGGAGGGGGATTTAGTTCCAGTCTTGAAGTAGATAGTGGACTCAGGTCTAGGGTATAAGAGGTGGGGAATGATAAAATGAAATAAAAAATAAAGGCTGAATGTCATTACATAGAAATCAAGTTAAATATAGTTACTTTGCTTAGTAAGCAGTTTATAGAACATCTTTCCACTCTCTTGAGCAATATTCAAGTAAGTTTTAATGCTTCTGTTTTTGAGTGAATCTCTTTGTTGTATAGGTATCGGATGGTAACAGCTCTGGCTCCAAGATTGACTGGCACGACTACGCTGCTATACTTACTGACAGCAAGAGAAAGGGAAAGGGGGAGCAAGGCAAGCCGGCGTACTTGTCTCCGGATGATACAGCCCTCAAACAGACACTGTACAAGGCGAATGGTTTCAATGCTGCACTCAGTGATGAAATTGCGCTCAACAGAAGTCTACCAGACATAAGGAATCCTGGGTGAGTCTACTTCTACCACATGGGGAAACTGGTGTACACATTCAAATTGGACCTTACAATCGAACAAAAGTGGGAAAATATATATAGTATGATTTTGGTAGGAAGAACAGTAGAAGTTAGTTACTAAAGTTACTAAAACAATTTAATAAATTCATACATCAAGTCATATTATCTGCCGCTCTCATTTTGTATGGATATTATTGATACCTACAGAATAACACATATGATATAAATGGCTCTAAGGTAAAAGGTTGAAACCTTCAAAAAATTGAAGTCCTAGATTTTGGGATATTTCAAATTGTTTTTGTTACAGTTACATGTAGGTAAAGTGCTCTAACGCTCAGACCTATATTGATAGAAATATGGCACTTTATTTTTTTGTGTAACCCTCATCCAGCACAGATGTAGGAAGGTAAAAGGCAGTAAGCTTCATGATTTGGCTTACAACGTTTTACCTTGGTACGTTTCATATACAGGCCTAATTGTATACCACATCCGGTGAGGTGTACACCTCTTTACTTCCATGTTCCTTGACAGAGCAGCTGTTTTATGAGAGTTACACGATTTAGTAACATCACTGTTTTGCATTTCGTATTTCAGCTTACAGTATTTCTTTGTTAAGTGATCTGAGTGGTCTAAAGTTTAAGTGTTTTTTATTTATTTCATAATGTCTCAACAATCAAAAGGGATTCTCAAATTATCACTGCAGTCAGTGAATAGTGATGAAAATGCACAAAGTACGGTTGACCTTGTAAGTAATATAAATAGTTGTTAAGAGCATAGTTTTCACTTCAGTAAACCAGTGAATGTGGTTCTTTTTCTCAACTCAAAGCACTCAGTTAATAGATAGGAAAATGGATATGATTGATCTGTACTTAGATAGTAATATAATTATTGTTGACGAAAACTGCACAGTTCTTTTAGATGAATATTCATTACGTGAACACAATATTGGGACTATTCATAGTTTGGACACAAATTTAGAGTTAAATGTACATAGTACACAAAACTTTCAACCAGAAGAACTCAATAATTTAGCCTATAAAGAAGTTTATGGAAATGATGAGAATGAAAATGTATCCTGCAATGCTAAAATAGTTCAGACATAATTGTTGAAAATGCTACCAGATCTAATGAAAATAGTGTAGAAAATCTATCGTTTATCGAAGAAAATGAAACATAAGATGATATTATTGATGAAAAAGGAAACCAATAACAACAACAACAAAATTGTCTAAAGCATGTATTCAAAAGAAAAAGAAGCAAAAAGGGGAGACTTTATAAGTAAATCTAATAAAGTTATGACATCATAAAATTTACAGCCAAACCCATGTGCCCACGGGAAGTGTCAGAACAACTGTACAAAAAATTTAGTGAAGAGAGGCAACAAATCTTTGAACTATATTACAAATTTTGAAGGTAAAAAATGTTTTTTTATTATCTTGTATGGAAGAAAATGAATATATATATACACCAAGCACAGTGAAAGTAGAATAGGTCGATCGTTTTGTCCAAAGGAGACGACAAATTTAAAGTCTGCCAGCAATTTTTAATAAAGATACTTGATATTAATCAAAGGATTCTACAGTATTCATTTGACAACAAACGGAAATACACACACGCAAACTAGACATGAGGGGTAGGAAAGAGCCTCTAAATAAGACTTATCAGGAAAAAAAAAGGAAATTGTTGATAAATTTATAAAATCCCTTCCAGCTGTACCCTCACACTATTCTCGCCAGAGTACAAACAAACACTATTTACCGGTGCACTTTAAAAATTTGGATAATATATACAGAATATTTGTTACTGATTGTTAAGAAAAAAACTAGATCCAGAGAAAGAAGATGTATTCTGAGAGGTATTTAATAAATAATTTAATATTGGTACTCACTGGCCGAAGAAAGACAATTGCTTAAAATGTGAAAACTTCCAAAACAGACAAGATGATACTCCTGACCCTGACCATGAAAAGCATTTAGCCGAAAAAAAGCTTTCTAAAAAAACTTTTGAGAAGGAGCAAACGCATGCTAAAAAATGATGACACTTTTTGGTGTGTATCCTAGAGATGGATTTTGCTACCTATGGGGAGAGAGCGTGGTAAAAGGGGATCAAATGAAGTTTGCATTATTGTTTACAAGTACCTGACCATAGTTGAAAGTAGACGCAAAGTGAAGAATGTAGCTTTGTATTGTGATAGCTGTTCAGGACAAAATAAAAAACTGGCAGGTTTGGGCTATGTTGTATTATATTCTAAGACATTCGGAATGTATAGAGCAAATTACTTTGAACTATCTCATTCCCGGACACGCTTACATGCCTGTGGATTCATTGCATGCATGTATTGGGTCAAGTTACAGGAACAAAGTAATTTGGGCTCTGTCAGAATGGGCAACACCAATTACGGACAGTAGAATATCACCAAAGCCTTACAATGTTGATGTCCTTTCTTACAGCTCATTTTTTAACTGGGAAGAATACCAGGAATCGGTTTTACCGGTTACAAAAACCAAACGTGAAGAAGGTGCAAAAATCAAAATAAGGGAAATAACCATGAATATAACCATTTATAAGGGTAATGATGTGGTAGGAATTTATGATAGTTTTGATGAACCAAAAATGCCCTTTAATTCCAAGTTTCAGGAGAAAAAAAAGATGGTCAAGTGAAGAATTTAGAAGTTTTATATTCAAACCTTCAACCCATTTCAGTTGCGAAGTATAAAGATTTGAATAATTTCTGTTCAAAAAGAGTTCTCCCAAAACACTAGCATCATGAATATAGGACTTTTTCAAAGAACAACATTCAAGATGGTCTGAATGAAACAGATAAAGATTATGAAGTGGATTAAATTTAATATTTTGTTTCCAGTACATTCAAGTTATTCAGTATTTTAGTTTCTTTTTTAATCATTTATTAACCCTCATTTTGTATGCAGGCCTATGTTTCTAAGGGGTATTTTTTCCTTCTTCTTTATAACTGTATTCTAAATATTGGCATTTTATAAGTTTTCTAACAAATTATAAGCTGTAGGCCTATAGTAATTCTCTTCAATTCGACAAATAAAAATGTATGTCATATTGTAGATTTATAACAAATAATAGATTAAAACAATGCTATATAATAATTATTAATAAGGTACACAATGTCATATTGCGTAGAAAGTTATCCAAAGTAAAATGCTTTAACCCTCAAATAATTTAGCCTATAAAGAATTTTATGTATATTTAATAGTAATATTAATTTTATGTTAGTTATTTTAACCACAAAAATAACATAAAATGCAATCTTTCATATAAACATAACCAGTTACTCATATATAAATTGTCTTGGAGGAAAACAAAAATTTTGCTCTCCTGTCAAATTTTAAAAATGATGCTTACAACCGTTTACCTTAGAATCATCATTATAGTAAAATGTTAGCATTGCCGGCCTCAACAAAATATGTTTGAGTTTTCTCTACTGTTCTTCCAACCAAAATCAAGAGTATTCCTCACCTTACATTCATTATTAAAAAAAAAAATTCTTGACTTTTCATTTTTAATAATTATTATTTTGTTTACCATAGCAATTAATGATCGATTTTACTAAATATATAAGCATTACTCTCGTTTATGCACATGGTAAAATATATACTTTATGCCCAGATAACTAACAACCACCTGAATCTGGCTATAGAATATATCCATGGAATCTTTCAGCCTTACAAATGTCAGTCCAAATTAAAATACCTGCAAGGTGGTTTAGGGAGGGGAACAAGTGAACGCTACAGAGAGTCTTAAAATCACTTGTGATTGGTTGAAACTTTCTCCAAACTATTCATTAATTAATATTGATTAATTAGCAAAATATAAAAAATAACTAAGCTTATCTTACCATGACTCTCAGTTGGGAAAAAAAGCTCTTTTGTGGCACTGCCATAGCCTATCAGTGGATAAATGGTTGAAACTATTATTAAAACATGAGCAGGAACAAAATTCATATTGTACTCTCCAAGTACTATGTTGACAAAATTAATTGGCAAAAACATATTTATGACATTTGAATTAAAGTCAATATGATAATAGTTCCATGCATAGCAAGGCAACATTAACACACAGGATTTGATCTGGGCTATGATACACCAACTGATTAACTCTTCGGCCTTGACGAACTTGGAAGTTCATGGCCACCAGAACACCAGCTTACAATCCAATCCCTCACCTAATACCCAACCTCCTTCAAATCTATTTTAACATTATGCTCCCATTGTCATCTTGGCCTAGCAAAGGGTCTTGTGTCTTCAGGTTTCTCAACTAAAATTTGGTGCACACGCCGGTCATTACCCATACACACCACATGCCCACCCCATATCAGACTTTACACCTCTATTATCCTTGATATGTTTGGGGATGCACATAAACCATTAAGTTCTTCATTATGTAATTTCTCCATTCTAATGTTTGTTCATCCCTCTTTGTTCCAAATAAGTTTCTCAACACTTTGTTCTCAAATACTCTCTTAATTTATTTTATCGTTACAGAGCCACAAACAACGCTTTACATCCTTAAAGAGCAATGGGTAGGATTGTGGTTTTGCGGCTAAGATGCGTACTCAATATGAATTTAATGGTATTTGTGGGAAAAAAACCTATGATTAGCTGGTTTCGGTGATGGCTGCATGGTCCAAGGTGTCATTATCGTGTTAGATTAGACTGTCAATAACTGGGAGATAAGAGTTAGAATCCCAATCAGGCGTACTTAGGGTAGTTTTTACACTCCCCCTCCACACAAATACATATTTCCTCTAAATTCGACCTTCCTTATCCCTAACTCATTAGCATAATTAGTACATATGCATATAACATGAATAGGCAGTAAGACGTGGTGCTAAAAGAACTTTGATTAGAAATTCAATACAAATTACAAAACACCAGATCATATTAAAGGGATAGAGAGATGATAGAGGAGAAGATTGGAAGACTTTAAAGGAGGAAGGATTTTGGACGGATGGAGTAAGATGGAGACATTTTAATAAACTGATCGGGCCACAGGCTGGAAACAGTTTTTGATGATGATGATGATGATGATAATGATGAGACGATAATGAGTTGATATTGACCCATTTATATTAATATGTAGTAATATATACATACACAAGAATATTTGGTACATGAATAAATCTGTCGATACAAGTGATGATTGCTGATGTTGACACATATTTAAAAACCAAATATCAAATATTAATAACTAAAGAATTTAATTGATTTTTCTTAAATTAATTTTTGTGTCTGGGTCTTTTTTTTATTCAAGTCATGTATTTTTCCACTACTTGGTAGGCCTGTCGTAGCTTCATATGCCTTATAATTTAACTTAAGACTAGGACAGGCACAACATCTAGAAAGTGGATAAACAATTGGAAACCCCCCCCTCCTGCCCCCTTTCCCTATGCACTTTGCTGGGATTCTAAATGATGTTCAACACCTCAGTTCATAGCTTAGCATGCAAGCTAACTTTTATGGACGTGTGGAAGTCATCAGCTTATAAAAAATGTGATTATATAGGATCACAGCCATCAGACAATGCAGCCACCCGCGGCTCGGTAATTGGCATATGTTATTGCAGCCATTTGACAATTATATTATAATTGTACGGGATTACATATATTAATGAATCAAATAGCCGAAGCTATTATAAGCCGATGACTTCCGCACGTCCATCATAGACTCTGCCTTAAACTATGAGTGAAGAATGACCATGGGCACGGGACGAATCCTGGATAGTTCAGTGGTAAGAGCATTGGCGTACTAAGCCGAAGGTCCCAGGTTCGATTCCCGTCTCCAGGTGTCATTTTTCAATTTTCAGAATATGATATACTATTTATAGTTTGATATTATGGGCAAGATTCAAAGTCAGACTTGGCGCACCTTAACTGCGGCTTGGTACAAAACACAATACAACCCCTAACTAGACTTGAATGGAATGAGCCAGTTTCACATATAAAATTGGCCCAGTCCATTCTGATCTAGGTAGTTGTTGTCTTGTGATTGGTACTGAGCCGCACTATAAGCACACTAAGTGTGACTGTGAATCTGGTCCCATGTACTACTAAGAATGCTCTTATCAAGTGTAATGTTTTGTTTCCTGTTTCAGTTGCAAGTCCAAGAAGTACTTGCGCAACCTTCCAGCAGTCAGCGTCATTGTCCCTTTCCACAATGAGCACTGGAGCACTCTTCTACGTACAGCCGTCAGTGTTATCAACAGGTCACCTACACATTTACTTCAAGAGGTCATTCTGGTTGACGACGCCAGCACTAAAGGTAGGCGGTAGTGAGGAGGAGTTGAGGAAAAACATAAAATTGGAAAAAATATAACCCTAAAAATGTTTAGTAAAAATATGTCTTACAACTATTTAATATAACTAACTTATTTTTCAACTGCTTTACCCATATAGAGCTATCCACATTTTAATTTCACTAATGGGATGGATAACAAGGAGGGTGAGTGGGAAACCATTTAAGAAAACTACCCTCGGTATTACCTAGCTGAGATTTGAACCCTGACCTCTTGTTCATTCGAGAAGCAGATGAGATGAACCTGACATTTAGTCTGTTTGCCCACCTATTCAGGCTGTAATTTGCTGCAAAATTGTGTACAGTAAATCCTCTTATAATGTTGTATAACACAACTGAGAAACACAACTTTATA
>CABFOW010003427.1:21371-43647 GCA_902141385.1 Timema californicum
CCCCCCCAATTCTTACAAATACATGAATTATCATATTGCGGAAACAGCTCAGGTCAGGAATACATTTAATTTCGGGATGTGAATGGGACTGGCTCACCACTCATAATCTTATCCTCCTCACGTGTCACCATGGCGGCCAATGGTTGAAAGAATGCCTCTTGCCAAGCCATGGATATGTTTTTGATGGCGTTAAAGAGATTGTAGTTCTTCCAGTACTCCTTGATGCTGGTCTTGTCTTCACCATATGTAGCTGCGACAAGTTGCTCAAACGTACGTCGCAAGTAATATCACTTGAAAGTGGCAATTACACTTTGGTTCATTGGTTGGATCAGAGACATAGTATTGGGAGGGAGGAAAACAATCTTCACATGCTCATCCATATCAGGAATGTCATGAGGATGTGAGGGAGAATTATCAATAAGGAGGAGAATTCTGAAATCTAAATTCTCCTTCACACAGTACCTATTCCACACGGGTATTGCGTAGACTTTCAACCACTCACAGAACATGGCCCCAGTTATCCACACCTTTTTATTGGCTTTGTAAATAACGAGAAGGTGCTCCTTCATCTTTCCTTTCAAAGCCTGTGGATTCTCTGATCTGGCAATCAGGAGTGGCTTCATCTTGTAGTCACCAGATGCATTCCCACCTAGCAACAATGTTACACAATCTTTCGCAGCTTTAAAACCTGGTGCAGTCTTTTCTTCCTGTGAAATGTAAGTTCTGGCAGGCATACATTTCCAAAACAGTTCGGTCTCATCAACATTGAAAACTTGGTTTGGTGTGTATCCGCCGTCTTCAATGATGTTTTAAAGTTCGACAACAAAGGATTTCGCCAAAATGTTGTCAGAACTTGCAGCTTCACTAGTCACTTCAATATTATGAAAATTGTACCAGTGCTTTAAACCATCGAACCACCCTCGGCTGACACTGAAAGATTCTTCTTTAGAGCCTTCGTCGTCCTTAGGCTTTAACACGTCATGATATAAAGATTTAGCTTTACTTTGAACAATGGCTAAACTTACTGGGGCAATACGTTGGTTTTGAGATTCAATCCACAGCGAAAGCATTTTCTCCATCCTTTCAATACGTTCGTTTCTTGTATGCCTCACCTTTGTCACACTGAGCCCTGAAAAGTTTTCCACACTGCACTTAATTTTCATAGCATTTTCCCCTATAGTGTATATAGTAGTTGCAGGTAGGCCCAAAGCTGCAGCAATGTCTACACCACGCTGACTGAATTCAAGTCGCTGTATTACGTCCATTTTAACAGCCAGACTAATTGATCATCTGTTTTTCCTTGCAATTAAAGTGTTAGATGGACGCTTAGAAACCATTGCAAACAGATAAACTCCCCCTCCCCCCTTAGCTAAAATAAAAAAACAAAACAAGTAAACACACGTTGCCTGCAAACTAAAAAAAATTAGATATAAAAACAAAGAATGATAAAAACAAGTTACACGCGAACTTAAAATGTATTAAATATTAAAAAACATGAAAGATAAACAAAAGACCCACGTGAAATAAAAATATAAAAACTACAAAGAAAGCTAAACAAAAATTCGTATGCTTGAACAAAACTGCTCATAGCTTGCACCATATTAAGTGTTGCCAACTCAGTAATGCTGAAAGTCTCTAAATCTGGCGCAAAAAGTATCAAGTTTCAAGTAAAATATTCCAAATTTAAAATACTGTAAACAAACAAACTATAGTTTTTTTTCGTAAAAATATCCATTTATATTATTATTATTATTATTATTATTATTACTACTAACGGCTTGTTGTATGGAAGATGGGGGGGGAGATAGAAATCTCTGACATGACATGCATGACTCATATGCCTTTTAGGCCCACACAAACGAGAACCAGGCAGTTGACACTTGGCGCATGTTCAGCTGAAAAACAACATTGTACCCAATAGCTGGCATTATGTAAAAAAATGCTCACAAATTATTAACAACGTTGTAACCAAACAACGTTCTAATAGGCAACGTTATAGCAGGACTTACTGTACTTGATTGTAGTTTGTTTTATGTATAAGTCTATACAGTCCAATTTCCATAGAAAGGGCCTTATCTGAAATATAGAAAAACTATTAGATATACTATCATGTATTCCTACGTAAAGTCCTTTTATTTGCAGATGTCACTTTATTCATACCTTTAAAATAACACTAATAATTAATAAATAGTAAAATAATTTTTTTTTAATTCTTATAAAAACTTCCTAAAACAATTGAACTGAGATTGATGTGATATGCTATTATTTCTTTTCATTTACTTTATATATATATATATATNATATATATCTCTGTGTGTGTGTTTTATGGTAGTCTGACATCTTATCTCAGTCAGTAACATATCTACCTACTGAGCTAAGGGTCCCAAGTTTGATTCCCGACATGGCCAAAAAATTTATTATTGGTGAAATGTGGGTTTACCCTTTCACAAAGAGGAATTAACAGCTGGGGACTGGATGTTGTGCCTGTCATAGTCTTAAGTTAGATTATAATGTATATGAAGCTATAACATGCCTAGCCAGCCGGTAGTGGATAATATATGTCTTGACTAAAATTTATCACAGGCTGAAAGCATTAATGGATGTAAAGTAAAACATAAGGAACAACTTAGTCTACAGGCTTAGTGTCTGGGTGTATTTAGCAAAATGATTAGTAATCATGGCTTGGCTTGGATGTCACTGAGTACATAATATTTAGGTTTCACCATCATCACAATCATTAGTGTGCTGGTATGTGTGCAAAGGAAATATATTCGAGCAATGTAAAGTTTGTTGACTGACTTATCAATGTGTACATAGACTTAGGAGTGTTATCATGGTATTAGTGAACTAGACTACTTGATAATAATTCCTGATAAGAATTTTGAAACTTAAGGAGGCTGTTTCCTCATTTTCAGAGTTTAGTAGTGATTTATTCTTAGGTTTAATTAGACTTACTATGGAGGTCCAATACAATATTTATAGTTTTTTGTTTACTATCTAAATTTAGTTGAGTCAAGGATTGTACCTTGAACATGGAAATTGTCTATCAATTTTTACATTCAGTTTTGTCTGGATTTTTGCTAGGATGTGTAAGCTAAGTCAGAGCATTTTTATGCTGACTCGATGGAACGAGACTGATACAGATTATCATTTGGGTGAGCTGAAGCTCATTGACCGATCACACATTGCATTGTGTCACACTGACCACCTTTTAAAACACAAGAAATGTGTATCTAAAATACTCACCACTAATTGTATCTGCTCTAATCAGATAACAGAATGTTACTTATTCCATATTAACATTTTTATATCTAAACCTTAGTTGTTATATAAAACTTTATTGACATTAATCTAAATATTTAATTTCATAATCCATTTCAATATTTGTATTAATACTTCCACATACTTAAATGTAAGATTAGGCCATACCACTAAATCCCCAAGATGAGAAATTAATGCTTAAGAGAAATGAACAAGAGATCTCCAGCAAACAGGTAATATGTTTGAAGCTTAAAAAACCCCTTTGGAGGTAACCAATAGCTCTGGAAAGTTCATTTTATGTGAGATAGGTTGGGATATAACTAAATAACAATAATGATAAAATTATAACTACGGTATAGCTCAGGTCCAATAATTGGGGATTAAATATATTTGTACACAAACAGCAAGTAACATTAAAACAACATGGTAAACTATTTCATTGTTGGTATCATTATTTAAATACATTTTGTACATATAACTATTTCAGGAGGTCTTGATCTAACATCCGAAGGATTCAGCTTGTTGCTGTAGTTCCCTCACTACACATACTACCAAGGAATTCTTGCTCTACTTGTCAATAACACATATTTACTAATTAGTAGTTCACGCCTTAAGTACTTATGAAAACGAATGTTTAATACTTAAGGCTGATAACATTGTGTATACTGTCTCTTGAACTTGTTGTTGCACAACACATGTGTAGGAAATATTACTTAGATTATAAGCTCCGAACATCTTGAAAGCTACTGAGTAAATTCCCAGCTTTGAATTTGGTATTTTAGGTAAAAGTCAGAGAGATGTTTGGTACAAATTTAAAAGTCACAGAAATTTTCAGATATTTTTGTAATATTTTCTTAAATACAGAGTAGAAGAGCATATATAATTCCAGGTGCGCAGTGAGGCGCAGCGCAAGGGGAGGTGCACACATTGGAAGAGAAATAGATGCAGGACAATTGTTGTGTGTATGATGGCTAGTTCGCAACATATGGGAGTTGCTAACCGTAGAAAGGAAATATGTTGAAAACTAAAATTTTTCAGGGGGATTAAAACTATTTTGTATTTTAGGACTTGTTCCTTCCCTGCACTAAATGTCATTTTTAAAGAGACGTCGCCTATTGATACAGCACTTGTTTCCTTTAGGCTATAAAAGATACTAATGTCTATAGGGGCTATGAATTTGTAAATAACTCACTGTATTTTGTGGACATGTTTGCTTTATGTGGTTACCAATCCATGGACCTTAGCTCTAAATCAGACGCTGATGTAGAAATGCAAAGTTTGCAAATTTTACTGTGTACTGTGAGCAAACGAAAAAAAACAAAACATTATTGATATGTGATTACACAGAAAAGAGAAATAGGCCACACATGGTGAATAGGCCTTGACAACAAAATTTTCAAATACAGTATTTACAAATTGTTTCAGGCTCAACAGGAAACATTTCAATGATGTGCACAATATTATCTAAATTCAATAAGTTCTATTGTTATAAAAACACACAAATAATAAATGCCAATGTTGATATTTAATGCCGAGATGATGTTAACACAATGAATGGACACACACACACACACACACAGTCAACAAGTGGCAAGCAGGGGCATGTCACACGAGAAACTGTACTTTAAACACAACTCTACACAGACACTTGCTGCCCTGAGCTTCAATGCTCGTGCTACCATTATTAACACAGGTTACAAAAACCTGTGCTTCCTTGTGCGTATCTCCCTTGTTGACTGCAACTCAATGCGCATTTAGCCATCTTTGTTCTTTCTCCAATTCATGAGATGCTCATAATAACATTAATATATTTATATTTAATAATTTTTGTGTTTAAAATTAATAAAACACAGTGAAAATAACAATATTCAAACTTATTACTTTGCATTTAAAATACTGATTTAATGAATACTTTTTGGTTGGAAAAATTGATAAAGTCAAGGAATTTCAATTTTTTTAAAAGGGTTTCAACCTTGATGAAGAAGGAAAAATTTAGAGAAAATGTAACCCCATATATGTGGAAGTAGAGGGGAAACTATTTAAGGAAAACTACCCTCGATATACCACGCCGTGATTTTAACTTTGACTTCCCCATCACTGACAACCCATACGAGGTGAGCTTTATGTCTGGTCCATATGTCCACTAATGCGGGTTTCACATTATTAACTTAGTCTTTATACACACAACTTTCACAGAAATACCTAAATAAATGTTTAGCTCAGCTGAACATTTCCACTCATCACAAGAAAATCTAGGTACTTATCTGGTGAGAAGGCAACTTAATTATGTGCACACAGATCAGAGGAAAAGTTGTTTTTAAATCAAATAATCAATTTTAAATGTAAAGAGATGATTATATTCAAATCATTCTTAGGAATCTTATAATGAAGAGGAGAGGAGGTTTGTTTTCATTTATAGGTGGAAAATTTGGAAAACTGCATGTCTTCAAAATATATTTTTTGTGGAGATGATTGGGTATGGAAATGTAAATAATGTAACTACCATACACTTCTCAATTTTTTTATTTATTTTGTTAAAACATGTTTTTTTCTTCAAAAAAATAATATTAATAAAAGTAAACTGTAATCTAAATCCACAGCTTAACCACTTGCCTTTTGGGGTTTAAATTTTTTCCTGCACTGAAAATATAAGTTTTTTATTTTTATTTATTTTCAAGAAACATCTATTCGTTAAAAATAACTTTTATAATTAGTTACAATCCTGATGTCACTAGTGAATAGTATACTATATACATTTTTTTGTAAAAGAGAACTTTTATGAGGATAAAGTCAAAACAACATGACCAAATCGAAACTAGAGCTTAAAAAGATTATGTTGCCTGAGTTAGACACAGGCAAGCCAGGTGAGTATCGTTTCACTGAAAACTGTTTTACGGACTCGAAGAGAGGAGTGGCGGAAACCTTTTGGTGAAAACAATGGGGAATACCAAGTTATTGTGTTTGGAGGGGAAGGTGACTCTAGACTCTGGGGGTATTAGGTCGAGTTACTCTTTCCCACGGTAGAAACATTTTCCTGCTGGTATTCTAACACCAGTAATAGGGGGAAAATGTACACAATGTAACACAACTTAATTTTTCTTGAGGCTCAGATGGTTGTAATTGCAAACAGACATTTTGTACAAATTAGGCATAGATAGACTTCAAAAATCAATAATTAAGTAGTTATGAAAAACAAGTTAATCTTTAATGTTAGTGTTTGTCGAATATATCCGTTTTATGCATACCATCCAGAGCGCGACATATCTTTGATCAGGATTCAACAGTGAGAATATTTTCACATCTAATAGTCAACAATGAGGATATTTTCACACAGTTGATTGGTACTGTATCTTAGTACTTTCTGGTTCCTTGGACATTCAGTGTCTTACACCCGTAGTCTTTGGTCAAATGAAGGTGCAATTGATACTTTTACAATGTAACAAGAGGAGGGTGGTAAATGTGTAAACTTGTAAAATATATAAAACATTTATTTTAAAATGTTAAGTAAAGATTTGTTAGCCTAAGGTTTTTCATTCAAGTTGATATTGAATTCATTTCTAATGACACTCCCAAATATCAAGTTGAGCCAAGCTAAAATTCAAATATAAATATATAATTTTAGAACTCAACTACATAAATAAAAATGTTATCATTAAAGAAATAAAAAAAAAGTTTTTAATTGAAAAAGAGACTCAATATTAAAAATAAAGCATCATTTTTGACATGACAATCTCAATAATACTTTTAAACTTAAAATTACATAAAATTGTAACTGAAATAAATAATAAGACTAATTCTTACATCCGTTTCTGATATGTAGTAGTAGCTTAAGAATGAATTATTATGCAATTTGATATTATTTAGGTTGTACTGCAGTTAAAAAAAAATAATGAAAATAGGATGGATTGTGTGTATCAAAACTTTATCAAAAGCTATGATATTGATAGTTACTATACTATATAATATTATATAATAATCTATCATGATATTTTCATTTAACGTTTTATTTAAATTTTCTTTGGGTTTCTCAAGATATTAAGTTTGATAAAACAAGGAAATATATTTTTCCTATGATTTTTTAAGAACAAATAATTTTTACTCCTCCCTATTGTGTAGTATAACAGATTATTGTTATAGTTGTTCTATAGTCTTATTATTGTTTACAAGTATATTGTAATGTCGTTGCAGAGCACTGCAAGAAGCCTTTGGATGACTATGTAGCCCAACACCTGGCCAAGGTGAAGGTGATCCACCTGCCCGAGAGGTCAGGTCTCATCAGAGCTCGTCTGGCGGGTGCTCGCAGGGCCACAGCACAAGTGCTCATCTTTCTGGATTCCCACACTGAGGCTAACATCAACTGGCTACCTCCTCTACTAGGTTTGCACAACTTCAACACTCCCATTAATTTCCGAGTACATAGTGTAATGCAATGATGTGTAACACCACCCTTTTAATATGTGCTATACCTTCGTTCTGAGTCGGTAAGAGTTCGGCTGGCGAACGCAACCGGCCGAACACCATTGGTGACCTCTGGGATAAAACAGCGCCCAGAGCTACTGATGACCCATCAACATGCAGTAAAAAGGGGATCGAGAAATCAGGCATTCTCAGAACCTCAGGGGAGATAAGCTTCTGTTTGAGGATATCAAAGTCCTTGGATTGAGCTTCGCCCCAATGAAAAATAGCTCCTTTCTTTTTGAGTGAGTTAAGGGGGGAGGCAATATCAGAAAACATAGGTATGAATCGGGAGTAATAGGCACACATGCCAATAAACCTCATAACAGATTCTTAGGGAAATGAAAAATAGCTCCTTTCTTTTTGAGTGAGTTAAGGGGGGTGGCAATATCAGAAAACATAGGTATGAATTGGGAGTAATAGGCACACATGCCAATAAACCTCATAACCCCTTTGAGGTTCTTAGGGGGTGGAGTGGGGGGGGTGGGGTTAATCTAAGATAGGCTTAATCCTTTCAGGGTCAATGAGCAAATTCCCACAAGAAATAACGTAGACCAAATACAGAATCGAGAGTTTAACCCACACAACCTTATCTGGAGTCACAGTTAACCCAACCTTACGCAAGCGACTTAACACACTTTCAAGATGAACAATATGATCCTCAATACTATCACTGTACACAAAAATATCATCAAGATAATTGAACACAAACTTGTATTCAAGATCAGAGAAAACGTGGTCGAGAACGTGACTCAGGGCTTGACCTCCGATACTACAGCCCAGGGGCACTCTATTAAACTCATATTGTTGCCAGGGCGTAACAAAGGCAGTGAACTTCTTGGAAGACTCAGTCAATGAACATTGTAAGAAACTAGCGTTAAGATCAATCACACAAAATACCTTGGCTCTACCCAGATGCTGAGAAGTAGATTCAATGCTCGGCATAGGATAGGGGTCAAATTGGATCTTTTTGTTGATCTTACGGTAGTCAACCATTAACCTATGCCCTTCTCCCTTTTTTTTGGATAATGAAGGCCGGGCTGGCATATGGGGATTTTAAGGGGCGAATCACACCTTTGACCTCAAGGTCATCAATGAGCTGCCGAAAGATCTCCATCTTAGGAGGAGCACAAGAATAAGGGCCAAACCTTACAGGGATATTGTCCTCAACAACAATATTATAGGGCAAGATATCACATTTCCCCAGCCTAGTAGTAATAACATCGGGGAACTTTCCTATAACCTTTTGAACGGCATCTTCATATTTATTAAGACAAACAAAAGATAGACTGGTTGAGATATCACCCATAGAAACTTTGACTCTAGGGGAAAATTCAAAATAGAGCTCTCTCCGAGACATGTTCAAAATAGCTCTACATTGCCATAGGAAGTCGTTTCCCAAGATAACGTCATAGGGAATCAAGGGGACACAATACAATTTTCTCTTCCAAGAGAACCCACACAATTTAATAGATAATGAGACCACGTTGTCAACAATCAACAAACTACCATTTCCTAGTAAAAAGATCTCGGTTCAATCACTTCTACCTTATAATTAACAATACCCTCTAACTTTTTTAGCAACTCAAAGCTTACAAAGGATCCACAGGAGCCGGTATCTAATAATGCATATGTAGAATGAGGGCCTATGGACAAACGAACCACGGGTGGAGGGGGAAGACAACTATTTTCACCCAGTCGCGTAGTGGGACCTCCATTGACACCACGTGTCACCATTTTTCCGAGGGACACTGGCGCTGGTAATACCCTAGCTGGCGACAGTGAAAACACCTAACTTTAGAAATGTCCGGGAGAAGAGAAGACTTACCCTGACTATTAGGGAGAATATTCGGTTTTCTCTGAAAAGGAGGCTTATACGGTCTGGACATGCAAGTAGGAGGGGGGGGGTATGTTTCCCATAGCAATAGACTTCCTATAATTACTCGCCGGATGGGCCTCTAAATATTCTTTCTCCGCTTGCAGAGATACCTCTATGTTCGAAGCTCAGCTATACAGTTCGGAGATAGTGCTAGGCTTGCAAGAAAATCAAAGTGCCTGCGAGTAAGAGGGGAAACATTTTCCAAGATAATCTCTACAACTTCCCTTTCGGTGAGATTTAAATTCAAAATTCCCGCCGCTTCGGAGATAGCTAGTATAAACAATCTAAATGACTCGTCCGGGTATTGAAAGCGGCGCACAAAAATATTGCTAAGTCTCTCTCTCTCTCTCTTGTTAACTAAGGATTCCAAAACTCTATCTTTAACTACAGGGGGGGGGGGACAATACTTTTTCCCAGTTGCATAGTGGAACCTCCATTGACACCACTCATCACAAGTTTCCCGAGGGACACTGGCACTGATAATGCCCTAGCTGGCGACAGTGAAAACATCTAACTTTAGAAATATCCGGAAGAAGAAAAGGCTTACTTTGACTGTTAGGGTGATAACTATTTTTTTTCTGAAAAAGGGGCTTATACTGCCTTGGCGTGCTAGGAGGAGGGGGCGGTATGTTTCCCATAGCAATAGGCTTCCTATAATTACTCGTCGGATGGGCCTCTAAATATTTTTTCTCAGCTTGCAAAGATCCCTCTTCTATGTTCGAAGCTAAGCTATACAGTTTGGAGATAGTGCTAGGCTTGCAAGAAAAAACAAAGTGCCTACGAGTGAGAGGAGAAACATTTTCCAAGATAAGCTCCACAACTTCCCTTTCAGTGAGATTTATATTCAAAATTCCCGCCGCTTCGGAGATAGCTAGTATAAACAATCCAAACGACTCGTCCAGGTATTGAAAGCGGCGCACAAAAATATTGCTAAGTCTTTCTCTCTCTCTCTTGTTAACTAAGTATTCCAAAACTCTATCTTTAACTACATTCCATGAGAGACCTAGTTGAATGCCTTGTGATACAACATGTGTTAAAAATTCAGACTTTTGCCGATACACAAAGTCAAAAACTCCGTGTCCCTACAAGTTTAAGCTTGTTTACCCTATCTACTGCTAAAAGAAATTGAAACAACTCCATGCTTGATTGACCGTCACACGTAATAATATCTTTTAAACAATCTTTAGCCATATTAAATTTAATCTTAATGGAAGCGGTAGTATGCGGTAAGCACTCACTATTAAGGGTGGTTTGCACTCCTACTTCCAGCTTACTTTCTCCGCCCTCGCTTTCCTTTACCTGATCTGAAGGGGCTTGACCTATACTAAGGCCTGGTTCACAAGAATAAGAATCGCTGGACTTACATATGTTCTGTGAGAGTAATGCTCGTAACTGGCTAACAGTGACCCAGTGGCGGAGTCCATGGCCGAGGATGAGTTTATGAAACAGAAAAATTAACAAAGTAAATATATATCCTTTCAAGCTCACTCTGCAATAGCAGAGTGGCGCAGGATTGTAACACCGCCCTTATTCACAACTGAATAAAGGCCCGTGCACAAGGGTAAAAAAATCCAAAAGATAAAGATACAATATTTGCAGAGGAGCCGATAGGATAATCACAAGCTAAATAGACCATACTTTGGCCCATTTGTCTTCTGTTTCCCCAAACCCACTCCTCAAATATTTGATTATTTTAAATATTACCAGAATCCTCAAAAATCAGAGTAGGATTTCAAATATGAACTTGAAGTGTTAAGAAATAGCATAAGATAAACAGGAGATTATTTATTGATATAAATGAATAGATATTAAACATGAACAATATATATACACTTGAAACAACAAAGTCCATAGCTACGGGTGAGTATCCATCACCTCGGCATAGTTAACAATTTGTTACTCGAAAGATTTATAACTCTTATAAAATTTAAAATATAAGAACGTTATATTCTTATAGGTCGTCAATAATGTTAAACAGATATTTCCAAAACATTTATCAATTGGCGTAAATATTACCAAATTTACAAGACAAGTTTCTAAGTTCTAAGTTGATATCATATTAACCTTGACAACCTAAGAATGAATACAAACAATATGGCGTCATGCGCCAGATGAGTATTAACCCATAATATACCAAGACAATTAAAGTATTACATAATCCATAAATTTTGTGGTCTACTAATTTGCCGAAAAAGAGTTTTGCATTACAACAGCCGAAATTGAATTTATGTACCTTTTATAACATCCAGGATACCTAAGTGTGTCCAGAGACAGTATCCAGTCAAGAGTGACATATCAATCAGAGTTACATCATTATATACGCTCATATTCAGGCTTGAAACAGGGGGAAGAGGGGTAGTGAAAAGAGAGGTGAACACAGAACAAAGAAGAGGGGAAGGGGTAACTATACGGAGGTAGAACTTTCGAGCATGTTGTGGACGGAGTCAGAACAATAGTTTTTTGGACACACCACCAGCTTTCAACGGATGAACGTCATACTTCCCCAGCATGCCTTATGATGATACATAGTGCGAGCATACACACAGTTCACTCGTTTAGTCTGTTTTTGGTTTTCTCGCGGCATGTTGTGTTTGTACGGGAAGAACACTTGGGAGGGGCCGCTGCTGAATGGGGCAATGGTGAGTTCACTTATTATTATTATTATTATTAGACCAGGAAACCACAATTCAAACCTTACACTACTCCCACTAGACCAGGAAACCACAATTCAAACCTTACACTACTGCCACTAGACCAGGAAACCACAATTCAAACCTTACACTACTGCCACTAGACCAGGAAACCACAATTCAAACCTTACACTACTGCCACTAGACCAGGAAACCACAATTCAAACCTTACACTACTGCCACTAGACCAGGAAACCACAATTCAAACCTTACACTACTGCCACTAGACCAGGAAACCACAATTCAAACCTTACACTACTGCCACTAGACCAGGAAACCACAATTCAAACCTTACACTACTGCCACTAGACCAGGAAACCACAATTCAAACCTTACACTACTGCCACTAGACCAGGAAACCACAATTCAAACCTTACACTACTGCCACTAGACCAGGAAACCACAATTCAAACCTTACACTACTGCCACTAGACCAGGAAACCACAATTCAAACCTTACACTACTGCCACTAGACCAGGAAACCACAATTCAAACCTTACACTACTGCCACTAGACCAGGAAACCACAATTCAAACTTTACACTACTGCCACTAGACCAGGAAACCACAATTCAAACTTTACACTCCTGCAGCTAAACCAGAAAATCACAATTTACACTTAACACTGGTGGGTCATTCTATATCACATCATCCAAATAAATTTTGGTTTGATACCCACCACCTCAGATGTTTATGAAACTTTTTTTTACTACCACCAAGCTACTAATCCATGTAAAATGGTTCCTGCCTAGGCCTCATACTTTCTGAGATATAAAATGGTAAAGTTTCAAAAAATTGTTTATAAATTAATGTTGTTTTTGAGGATTTGTGTAATGAGTGCAGTATTCAAGAAAAAAATGCATAGCTTTGTTTATAATCAACATATCACAGTCAAAATTATACCACATGTCATTCAAAGTGTGTAGATTTAAGAAAAAAATGCTATACAAACCTTGCTAACTTTTAAGAGAAACCATTAATAAACTAGCTTTATTTATTGACAAATTTTTAAGTGTAAATCCATTGTTTTATTGAGTGAGCATTATGACCCTATTTAGCAGAGGAGCTACCAAGACTCTCTTAATAAAAGAGAGGCACTAAAATTAAATCAGTTTTGTTCAGTGGTCTAACTATAGGGTGTTGTAGGTGACAGAATTCTGCTGGCCCCAACACGCAGGCCTGCTCACCAAACATTAATTTGGTAAGAGTTGAAAAATTGTTTTTGTTTCGTAGACATTTTTATCATTCAATAAAAATTACTCAATAGTCACTTTATAATTTGATGCTATACAAAAAATATCTCTACATATTTTTCTGTAAAATTAATATTTAACAAGATACAAATACATCTCCAAAAAAAACTTTGAGGAAATTATATACAATTTCGCAAAGATCAAAGCAGGAAAAAATGAGTTTTAAATGTCGAAGTTTGTTTAGTCTTTTTAAGTGTTTATATTGTTTGTAATTATGTTCAAAATATTTTTTAATATAGTCTTATTAAATTTATATTAAGAGTGATCAGGCACCCAAAATTACGGGTATCTAAAAATCCCGGAACGTTGCGCGAGTATTTTTTATGAACGTATTTTGATCGGGCATCTCAAAAACTTGTGAGTATATAATACCATGTTAGCACTAAGCTCTAATTCAAACTTTAAAAAAAAAAATAGGGTTTAACTGGTACATATTCATAGTTGAATTATTTCAATTCAACTGATATTAAACAAAGGTAAGTATTATCTTTTATTAATTCGTAAATTATTATATTTGCTTTAAAACAAAACTACGATAACGTTTATCACAGGTTAAGAGTCTACAACATAGCGAAATAAAGATTCCTACAATTTAATTTTTTCTGTCAATGCCACCAACATAATAAATTCTACATTTCCACATTTAGATTTTTAGGCCCTCTGTTCGCGAAAACTTAATTTAAATTAGTTTTCTTTACATTTATTTAATTTATTATAATTAGCTATATTTGTTAGGATATAAATAGAAAAGTTCGCATCAAATGAACATTAAATAGGAAACAGCTATTTTCCTTCAAGTAAACACATTTTCCATTTTGATTTATGTATGTTTCAAGTTTCATGCATACTGTAACCTTTCATTTCTTTTGAATATTTATTTTCAGTTATGTAATTAATAAATTATAAATTGTGCTATAATGTAAATAAATATTATTTATTAAATAGTGAATACTAAATAACATCAATTTAAACTTCATTTATTAAACTTTTGTTATTGTGCTCCACATGTTTAAAACTTTAAATATTCATCTTTTAGTTAAATAATTTCGTTTGTGAATGTCTATTAATAGTATTATTTTATATTTATACAAATGTAAGTGAAAAGGAAACTAATATGTCAGACGAAGAAATGGTTGATGATCTATACTTGTAGGCAAGCTGTAGCTGTATTTCTACAGAAACGGCAACAAATCCGCAAAATAGGCCTAGTGATGCTTATTTTGAAATGTAATAGGCCTGTGACAAAGTTGTTTGCGAAATGAAATGCCCGCCTAAATCTGCCCGTGCCCGAGTGTAATTTTGTAATGCTGACCCGAGCCCGCCAGATTCATATATTTGCTGCCCGACCACCTCTAATTCATAGCAATTTTTTTACATTATATTGTTAGTTACCATTTTCCAGAAGCAATTTTATTAGACAAATGTAGACCTGTATTATGAAATTCATAAAAGAATTCCAATAATAAATGCTAATGTAATTTATTATAATCTACAATTACAGATGAAAAGTGTTTAGCAACAAACAACCCAGTGCCAATCTATTTTTGTTTTTGTTTAAGTGAGAGAAAAGAGTCTCTCTATGTTGTAAATAAATATGAAAGTGTTTCCTGCATTGTGCTGCCATCTACAGCTGTCCAAACCAACTACCATTTTGTAAAGGTCTTTTCTTCAATTAGCTACAAACATCCAACCACCAGAATGCAGTAGTTTTTATTTATTTCTTTCACTTGCTGATAAGCAACAAACAACCAAGCGACACAGTTTCCTGCTTTTAGCTACTGCGTTTGTATGTCAAAGTGTGTTTGATTGATTCTTATAAGCTGTATAATCCTTTATGTGCTACCAGTTGAGTTGTTTTGTTTTAGGAAAATGTTAATACTATTGTTTATAGAAAACATTAAAAAATTTATTGACTAGCCTATTAACATGTCAGAACATTCAAAAAGATTAGTAGACTTGACATTTGCCATGTTTCATACAGAAGACAAACAAAGTGATAATTAAAAGATATCAGAAAAAGTGGAAACATTAAATTTCCCTGGCTCTTATTATAATTTCACACAATCTAACTTCCTACAGACATAAAGTTCAATATTATGATTTTATGTTGTGTTGTCTGGTCTTGCAATGTTGTAATTGCCTCATGGGCGAATCTTTGTCTATTTATATTCGTTGCTCAGTAACAAATTAATAATTTTTGATAAGGCTTCGTTATTAGTTCTACAATTTGAAAAATTGATGAAGAAAACTGGAAAAGTTCAGGAATTTTTATTTTACAGAAGTTAGAAATAATAACAATTAATATTCATATAACAATTTTTTTTTTTTGAAAATGGGAACGTACTTTAATATACATAACACTATCTGAATATTTATTACATTATTAGTTTTTGAAAACAGGAATGTTCTTAAATATACAGTATATACATACTGTATATTTAAGAACATTCCCATTTTCAAAAAAAAATAAATTGTTATATGAATATCAATTGTTATTATTTCTAACTTTCTGTAAAATAAAAATTCCTGAACTTTTCCAGTTTTCTTCATCAATTTTTCAAATTGTAGAACTTCGTTATTAGTTCTACAATTTGAAAAATTGATGAAGAAAACTGGAAAAGTTCAGGAATTTTTATTTTACAGAAAGTTAGAAATAATAACAATTAATATTCATATAACAATATTTTTTTTTTTGAAAATGGGAACTTACTTTAATATACATAACACTATCTGAATATTTGTTACATTATTAGTTTTTGAAAACAGGAATGTTCTTAAATATATATATATATATACTGTATATTTAAGAACATTATATATATATATATACTGTATATTTAAGAACATTCCTGTATATATATATATAATGTTCTTAAATATACAGTATATATATATATATATATATACTATATATTTAAGAACATTCCTGTTTTCAAAAACTAATAATGTAACAAATATTCAGATAGTGTTATGTATATTAAAGTAAGTTCCCATTTTCAAAAAAAAAATATTGTTATATGAATATTAATTGTTATTATTTCTAACTTTCTGTAAAATTTAAATTCCTGAACTTTTCCAGTTTTCTTCATCAATTTTTCAAATTGTAGAACTAATAACGAAGCCTTATCAAAAATTAGCACTCTATATATATATATATATAATTATTATTATTATTATCACCGCTTCTTACTACCCTTTCGGGCTATACACCTATGCACTAATGACACAAATATTTAGGGATGAGGTAGGTGTAAATGAGGACATGCACCCAAATTTGCATGGTGAGAGAGTAAGAAATTATTTAGGAAAAAAACACCCTTAGTGCGACCGACCGAGATCGGTCTGGGAGTAAATTCTGGAAAATGTTTTTGTTATGTATGGATGGAAGAGGCTGTTGGAAGAGAAGCACAAGAAATCAGCTCATGTCTGTGAAAGACATTGAAATGAACTTGTCAGAAGAGGTTGAAGAGCTAATCTTGTGGTCCGATTCATGTGGAGGACAAAACCGCAATATTAAACTCACATTAATGTTGAAGGTTTTATTACAAAATCATCCAAGACTGAAGATCACCCAAATTAAATTTATATCTGGCCTTAGCTATCTGCCAAATGGTAGTGACTTTAATGACATCGAGAAAGCCCTTAAACACGATTAAAGACTATATACAGATGAAGACTATGTGGAAATAATGAGGAACTGTCGCCGAAGAAATAAAATCCAGGTTACAAAAATGAGTAATGATGACTTTTATGGAACAGTTGCACTAGAAAATTGAAATTGAACCACAAAGTTGACAGTACTGGCCTTTAAATAAACTGGTCCAAAATATGAGAAATAAAACTATTTAAAGAGAAGCCATTCATTTTATATGTGAAAATGAACAGTGATGATGTTATCTATACTCCATTCACGGTAGGAATTACTCTCTGAAAGGTCCTTTTTCCTACCAATATCCTACTATATAATAAATTTCTGGTAGGGAAAAAGGCCTTCAAAAAACAATTCCTACCGTGAACAGACTTTACTCTGAAGTGGACATTAGTAAAAGAGTACATGGTCGTCCAACAGCTACACCATTTGCGATGGAAAACCTTGTCCCACTTTGACCTAATGGCAAAGCAATATCATATCCTAAATTGGCTGATATTAAATCAATCCTTCGTCTTATTCCCGAAGATGCAAAACTATTTTATAATAATTTATTTGATGACCAAAATATCATTGATGATGATGGTTATGATGGTGAATTTGACTTTTCCACTGAAATTATTTAAGTGAAAAGACAGTACTAATAAGAACAAAACTTTTGTCAAAATAGTTTTGAAAACCTCATTGTTAATATTAACTTATATTATTCGATCCACAATTTTTAACAATATATCATTGGCTGGCATTTATATAGGTTTGTGTAGTATGGTTTAGTTGACAAAAATAATTAAGTTTTTTGAAATTCGCAGCACTCAACAAAGTGCCAAATGATTTTTTTATTAGGTAAATAGCAAACTATGTATATGGGCATTGTAGTATAGTAAGAAACACCACTTTGTACAATATGTTTATGTAATTAATTTTATTATATAAATAAATTGGAATTTATAGTGAAGCATTTACTTTGAATTCATTTTACTCGGTTTCATCTTAGTAGCGCTTGGTTCTTTGTTGCTTAATGCCATTCAAATAAGATTTTTTTTGGGGGGAAGGAAGGATTTATTTCATTAGTAGGGGGGGGCCTACCGTCAAAGTTTTGCCACGGGCCCATTACTGCCTAGTTACACCTGTAGTTTTGTTTATTAACAAGAGTGAGTTTGTGCATGGGTTGGAGCATGGCTATATTATAAAAAAAACTATGAATAAAATTTAAACCAAAACAAGTTATACAATAATATTTAGAGATGAATAAAATCCACAATTTTACGAATCTGAATCTCAAATCCGAATCTTAAATCAAAATCTCCAATTTACCTTCGAATCTGAATCTTGGAAAAAATTATGAACAGAAGAGGAAATAAATATATATATATATATATAATTATAATATATATAATTATAATATAATATATAATTATAATATATATAATAGAAAATACAAAATAGTAACTAAATACTTACATTCTTTCTTATAGTCCATTTATTATATTATTATTAGCACCACGTCTTACCCGTTCGGGTCATACGCACTTATGCTAATGTGTAATGGTAGGGTGATTGTGAGATGAAATGGAGGACCTACAGCTTAACGTGGAATCCGAACCACGGTCGAGGCCTGGCATTCCACATATTCACAAGTTGTGATTAATACGCGTCTTGTCAGAGGGGAAGGAAGGGTTTGGTAATTAGATAAATCTGTGCCGGGACTGAGGATTGAACCCCGGCACAGAGGTCCCGACACCTTACCCCTAGACCACCAGGTCACGCATTTATTATAACATTCATATATTCAATTAAGTGTCCTTTACCTCTGACAAGATGTGTATTAATCACAAATTGTGAATGTGTAGAGTGCCGGGCCTCCACCGTGGTTTGGATCCCTCGTTAAACTGTAGGTCCTCCATTTCATATCACAATAATCCTTTCATTACACATTAGTGTAAGTGCGTATAACCCGAACGGGTAATAAAACGCGTTGCTAATGATGATGATGATGATGATATTATTATTAATAATGATAATAATAATATTATTAATAATGATAATGATAATGATAATAATATTGATAATAATAATATTATTGATAATAATAATAATATTATTAATAATGATAATTATATTGATATTATTATTATTATTATTATTATTATTATTATACAGCTTGTCCTTAAAAATGTGCTTGTGTTTTTTTATGTTATGTTATATATAAACAATTTCTACTCCAGTATCACCAAGGTAATTTAAACCATGTTAAAGCCCTAAAACAAATTTCACTTGAAAAATTGTTTTTTTAAAGGATTTGAGTCTCGAATCCTTAATATCCTTAAGAATTTGAGAGTCCATCCCTAATCTTATTCTTTGCATTTAAAAACCTTATTCACACATATTTTATTTTAGTATACACATTTTTATGTAAGTACTTAATTGATGGAATTTTGCTGTTCAAAATTAAACTTTTTTAAAAAACAATTTTGATTGGCATTTGTTTATGAATTATTTTGTTACCTATTGGTGGATAAGTCCATCATCACTCAGGAATCAGGATTCAAGGCTCGAAGCACCCATCCTTAATTTTTGGTAAACATTTAATATTTTCTTGCATAGAAACATTCTGTAATAATCAATTTAGTTCCACGCAAGAGTGAAATATATACTTTATAATTTTCTTTAAACTTTGGTGACTTTTAAAGTATCATCTCTTAAAACTCCAACTATTATTTAAAATTCATCTTAGGGTCTGAGAATTTCAACTTGTGAACTGTAGCTGCCAGAGGACTCACATTAATTGCTTCAGCAAGGGAGAAAAATTACACTATTAAATCTTGAAACATGTTAAACGTTGAACTTTTTTTATACTTTTGCCAGCTCTTACTTGGTTTCATATATTTAAACAATAACTACATTTGTTTTAAAGTTAAAGACAGCTATATTTTGTTTTATTAGCTTTAGTATTTCATGGTCTTACTAACATGGTAAATGATCTTTTTAATATTGTTGAATATTTTTCTTTTTAGAACCAATAGCAGAGGACTATCGGACTTGTGTCTGTCCATTCATAGATGTGGTAGCATTTGAAACTTTTGAATACCGGGCACAAGATGAAGGTGCGAGAGGAGCATTCGACTGGGAGTTTTTCTACAAGAGACTGCCATTGCTCCCGTCAGACTTGGAAAATCCCACAGAGCCTTTCAAGTAAGAAATTAACCTGCAATTAATACTAAATGTTCTATATAATTTCATTACACCTCTTTGATTACTGAGTAAGAAAACTGACATTGAAGTAATAAATAAAGTAACCATAATATTTTATGTTTTTCATTCACATATTATAAAGAAGAAAGCGAGTGATATGATGTACTGGTCTCTTGAGAATCAACGATAATAAGCACAAAGCATTAAAATTTATAACATTGCCATTTTATTGAATTTTTCTGAAATAATACCTAATATTTGTTAACACTTCTAAATGCTAGCTGTACTATATTTGGAAGAGGGTACCGGAAAGGTGAAAAGACAAGAGCTATATATTATTATATTTTCACATCCAATGTAGATTTCCTGCGTTTGTCCTTTATGTTATTCCTCTTTTATATGTTCCTATCTAAGTTTCCTATCATTCTTTACAAATTTCATCTTCCTCCTTTTTTTTTTTTTTTCCAGTNTGTTAGGGGATTGGGCGGTAATGATCAATTTTCTTCAAGAGGCAGCCATTACCGCTTTGTCCAGTGGCAGCAATGTAAAGTATTAACTGTGTTCCTCTTTTCACTGTAAATGCTATATTGCTTTTGTTCCTTTTATATGTTTTCTATCCACCATTACTGTACCTTCTTCCAAATCTAATACCATTACCTTATAAACACTTCTAGAAGTAATATGTGTTTAAATTTGTAATTTACAAGTTTAATGTTGATCTAAAAATGTATCAGCTACTGTACTTATTATTTATTTTAATTTGTGTGTGTTTCAGGAGCCCTGTGATGGCAGGAGGATTGTTTGCTATTAGTACCAAGTTCTTCTGGGAGCTCGGTGGCTATGATGAGGGGCTCGAGATATGGGGTGGAGAGCAGTACGAGCTGTCATTCAAGGTAATCATATCTCTTACAAGGTAACCGGCCCCGTGGTACTGAGGCTACTAACCTAGGGGTCCTGGTTCAGATTCCATGCTGGTACCATGGGTATTTTTCTCGAAAGGAGTATCATCCTAATGGTGACGAGAGTCTGTTTAGGCTTAAGTTAGGTTAAGTTTTTCTACTGGTTCTACACCCTCACACTCGCTATCACCTAATATCATTAGTACATAGAAAGATTGTATGATTAGTGCAAGGAGGTGTCCCCTGGGCAACAATATATAATTACTGGTAAATATTAGAGATGGGTTGAATCCACTATTTCTCGAATCCGAATCTACATTTTATTTTTGAATCTCAAATCTCGAATTCAAATCCGAATCCTAGCAAATCATTATAAATTTTAATGATTTACAAATAGACCTACATTACATAATACAATATAGGCCTAAACTGTGAATTAAGGTTTATTTCAATAATGATTTCAATTTTAATCAACCCCAAACCCCCTTTGCAAAATACAGGTTAAAATCCAGCCAAATTAAACATTCTAGACTCATTATTGTCTAAAAATCAAATCAATCAAAATTTGAGTGTATTTTAGTTATTTTTAAAAGTGTTGTTAGAATGGGTTAAGTTTCTAAAAAACATGTGAAATAAACAAATTAGGCCTAGATATGCTTTGATCAACTTTAATCATCATTAAAGGATATTTTATTGTATTAAGATAGCAAAAATAAAAATACAAATGGATATTTTAATAAAGACTAAAACAACATGCTCAACAATTAAGCATACATTGGAAAGTGAACTCAATAATGCTTAAGTATGTTTTATTATTATTTTCTTTTATATCCATTATCTATTTTTGCGTAGAAAACAAATATATTCAATTCTTGCGATATATCGATTTCTGAAAATACATTCTATTTAAAACACGAACATATGTTCATTCCCATTTTATAAGGCATGACTACGTTTGAATATTTCCACAATTACTTCAATAACATATTTAAAAAAAAA
>CABFOW010003427.1:43783-71600 GCA_902141385.1 Timema californicum
AAAAACTAAGTTAAAATCAATTTAAAAATAAATATTGGATTAGCAAGTCGTTATTCTATTCTTAAAACTCAAGAGCGCTTACTAAGTGATCAGATTACCTGTATCGATTTTAAACATACAATCGATATACGATAAGTAGGTCTATAGGGATAAATAAACAGTTTTATTGGTGTCTGACTGTTGACAGTATTTACTTTTTATGAAACCCAACAAAATATCTAACTTAAGGATCGTATGCAATAAATTGGGGTTCTTTACATAGTTGTAGATAATTAAAACCAGCTGGGTAGTAAGAATTAACAGTATCTTTATTTTAATCATCACTCTGGCGAGTAAACATAATATACGTCAAGGCAACTGACTTTATATTGTGTGTAATGGCGGCTAACTTTGTATCATTTGTAATGTGTTCTTATTTCTGTTTAAAAAAAAGCCGTAATTTGTTTAATTTATTTCAAGCTTATTTATAATTCTAGTTTTGATTTTCAGTTTTTGAAGAGTTTTAATGTGGTCATTAAAATATTTACAAGATTGTTCGTGAGGTGAAAGTTTATAAGTGAGCATGTACCGAAACGGTCGAGTCCAAGTTTCCCATACAGGTGGTAGGGGAGGGTACTAGACACGTAATATTTTCCACACCTAACAATTTTTTATTTTTTTAAAGAAGATTTTATTAATGTTAATCTCTTTTTTCCGACAAAATAAATATCACGGATTAAGTTGTGCTTTTCAAGTAGGCCTAACTAAGTAATTTTTGAATTTAACATATTATGCCTTGTTTATGAGGTGAAAGATTCAATCATCAAATCCAGTAAAACACCAAATCCTCGAATCTCAAATACTTGTCAGGATTCGGTGGATTCGAGTGGCCCATCTCTAGTTAATATATTCCCACAAACCGAGTTACAAGTGATGTAGCCTCGACATGCATATATCTTTTTTATTACAAGGTAACATAATCCCATAACATTTCTTTTTAATACTAGCACACATCACATTTCTCTTTCCTAGTTAGAAACACACACATAATTCATCTTTCAAAGTAACAAACAAATATTTTGCTGTCAAAGGACATAGCATTTTGTTGAAAATAATGCCATAAAAGTAGACAACAACTCTTGTAGAGTAACTATTGTTAATAATATTAGTACTCTGTTATTATATTACAGCTTAAGTGTACATATTGTTAATTTGCTAATCTGAATATATTTTGTTGTGATAAAGATCTGGCAGTGTGGAGGCCAGATGGTGGACGCCCCTTGCTCCAGGGTAGGCCACATATACAGGAAGTTTGCCCCCTTCCCCAACCCTGGGAAGGGTGATTTTGTTGGGAGGGTGAGTACTATTTACTCAAATTTACAGTCAAGTACTTTAAAATAAATGAGAATACATTCAAAGTAAAACCTGCAAGTAGCTTCAGCTTACCCTGAAAGGTGGCCAGGCTAAAGCTGGACAAATGTTGATCACTGATCCAATAAATGGTCTATTATGGCACAATCGGTTGAGCCATCAGTGGATATCATTTGACTGCACTTCAGATACTTTCACCAGACAGCCAAATGTTTTGTTCACCTTAATACTTATTTAAAATTTATTTATAATACCCATTTGTAAAAAATATATTTCAATAAAATTACTTATGGCCTAATATCTTGGAAATGTATATAATTTTGTTAGGTTTGTTAGAACTTTATAAAACACAGTAAAATGTAAACAAGAAAAAATGTTAGCTACAATTCATATAAAATATGAAACCATATTCTTAGGCTAACAAATAAATCTGTATAATTTTTGTTTTTTTCAACTTTGCATTAATAATTTTGATTAACTTTTATTTATGCTCACCCTTGAGCTGTTTGGTTTTTTAGCAGGATACTCACAACACTAACTAACATCATACCTCTCTTCATTTACATCTGAGGACTTAGTGGTACCCATTACCCATACCTCCACCCATTTAATATTTTCATCCACTAACAGGCGTAGTTTTGTTCCCTGAAACTCGAGAATATCAACATGAAGATGGTGTGTGATCATACTCTTTAATTAATGTATAGTATTTGGCCACTTCCTTCTTGAGTACTGCGTCCTACGTCTTTGTAATTTAATGGTACTTCTCGATCAACCATTGTTAATGAAAATTTTAAAATATGGCATGGGCATCCACAACTATCTATCAGCATTTCACTTTACATCCATTACTGTTTCCAGCTGGTTTGCATTTCCCAACTGTGTTATTTCCCTAATTTTCAATTCAATATCGTTATTGTTAGTTGAAATTGTTCCTAAACATTTAAACTCATTGACCCTGTCAAATGATATGTTGTTTGCAGTAATCACTGAATTATCGTTCCCAATACATGATCTCTGTGTGATCACATACTTAAATCTTTTCAGCATTCACTTCTGAACCTATTCCCTTACTAGCCTCTAGTAAAATGTCTGCTTTTCTTGCCACACTTTCCTTACTATTGCCCAACAAATCTAAATTATTTATATATACTAATAGCGGAATTGTACCGTGTAATGTCAAACCTTATCTACTCTCTTGCATTACCCTAGTAACATACTCTATGGATGGATTAAAAAGTAATGTGTGAAGTACATCTCCTTGTTTCAACCCATTATGTATATCTAAAGCATCTGATAAGTGACACCCAACCCATACCCTGCCACACGTATCAGTCAAACATACCTCAATTAGCTCGACAAGTTTTTTTGGATATCCTATACTTACCTAAAATTTCATATAATTCATTTAGTTTAACTGAACCGTTGGCCTTTTTAAAATATATGTATAATTGATGAACTGTCATTTTGTATTCCTGCTTCTTTTTAATATTTGCTGCATGTTAAAAATTTAATTCATTGTTGATTTATTTTGTTGAAATCCTCACTTATGATTCCTAATTAATTCTTCTGCATATGGCATCCATTTCATTAAAATAATTATGTTGGATACAATTTTATAGCATGTTAGTAGTAGGGAGATACCTCTACAGTCACTATACTCCCTTTATCTCCCATTCTTGTGGTAATACCTCATCGTTCCATATGGAACATAGCAATTTATGTTACTAACTTTTCCCCACCTCCCTTTATCAACTCTACTGGAATTTTAATCTAAACCTGGATATTTATAGTTCTTTAACTTCTTAATGGTGTCTGTGATTTCACTAATATTTGGCTTTGGAACTAGTGGTTCACCAGTTATTGATTTTGATAACCTTGTCCAATCAGGATCCTTCATGAACATTCAAAATGTACCTAAAGTAGTGGTTCCATAAATTCAAAATCTCACTCATATCTACTAACAGGTTTTCACTAAATTGGCCTAAGCCTGATAACTTTTTCTATATCCGTTAATACCTAAATAAAGCTCCTTGATATTCTTATTTTTGCTCTTTTGATTTTCTAATGTGAAAGCAGAATACTTTTAACCACAATATTCCTTGATGTAGCACAGTTAATTTTTAGAGGTTTAATCTCATATAATTATAGGAGAAATCAAACAGACACAGGGTCACTTAACTGAATGTGAATTTGTATCATAACAAAAAAGTCATCATGTAGTTAATATTTCTATTTTATATAGCAACTTAATTATTAATGTTAACAAAATGATAACTGAAGGAAACAAATATACCAAACCAGGATGAATAACATATTGTGCTGATAATGTTTTCTTAGATTCAGATTCAAGATTTATAGATAAATGAAGATTAGAATTCGGGATGTATGGATGTGATACATCTCTAATTAAAACTAAATTACTGTATATTTGGTATAACTATATTTAAGCTATGTATTCTGAGTTAAACCCCAATTTACTGTTCTTAGTGTGGCTTTTACATTTCTCCAAAGGTAAATAATATTAAAGTACTCAACACGTGTCCTTATTTTCTCCTTCTCAAATGAAAGTATTAAAGACACTGTGCAATTAATTAAAACACAATAAGAATAAACGCAAGTTAGTGTATAACAAACTGAAGTTTGTCTTGGTTATATCTGAAATTCCCGATGTGTAGCAGTGGTATAAATAGATAGATACTAGATAATGTGTACCATTCTTTATTGTCTGTGCTTGTTATACCCAAACCACTGGCAAGTAGAGGCAGAAGTGTTGATGAACACGTACTAGTTAGTGTGTACCAATCTGTATAGTATTTCCTTGTTATACCAGAATTACCGGCGAGTAGCAGAAGTATGGATGGATGAGTACAAGGAGTATTTGTACAAACGAAGGCCTCACTATCGCACAATCGACACTGGAGACCTGACTCAACAGAAGGCGCTCAGGGAAGCACTTAAGTGCAAATCTTTCAAATGGTTTATGGAAAATGTGGCGTTTGATTTGCCTCTCAAATACCCTCCCATTGAACCTCCCGATTTTGCTGAAGGGGAGGTGAGCGCTCATGTTGATTTTATTTTATTTCATTATTGTATCAAGAAGGTACTTAATGAATTGTATTCCTATATATGTTATTTATTTGTGGCAGAGTATACTCGACCTTACTATAGTTATACTAATTGGAAACCATGAGTGTCCAGACCCTGCATAACCTATCTCTAGATAATGCCACATACACACTAGTGATGTTTTTGTATACAATTTAATAATGAATTAAGTAAAAGAAAATTATTACCAACCATTATGATGACTATTGGCAAAAAAACTAATTATCATGGAAACTTGTGCATAATCTCTGGCGGTGGTGCAGATTCTAGTTTTAACTGATTTGATGTAAAAATGAATGTGCAGATTAGAGACAAGTTGTCTTACAGTACATTCGCAAATTGAACAGTGATTTAATTTTCTTTTAGATAACAGTAAAATAAACTACAGTAGGGTCTTGGAAATTCGACCTAATGTTGACTGAGATGGTGTTGAGTTGTTAAAATGTTGAATTTTACAAATGAACTTGCCTGCATGTTTACTAAACAGGGATGAATCACAGTACAGTATCGAATATTATAGGTACAGTTGTACTGTACTGTAGTATTATACAGTGCAGCAACAGTAATATACACACATTACAATGTATTACTTGTTAATATAATGGTGTATATACATATGTGTAATATACAGAAATGCAATACAGTACTGTACATATAATATTGTATTGATTCGAATAACACTGAATTGGAAAACTAACAAACACAACACATGTAAAAACACCACAGTATGACTGTTCCACTCGAGTTACACAAACAAACTTAGAGGTTATATAGTTGAATGGCCTTGGATTGTGGATGACTGGTGCCAACAACTGTGTGCATGTGCACATGTTGAGCTACACGGAATGTCGAGTTTCCGAGACTACTATATATCAAAAAAATCGATGAAATTAGTTTTAGTTAAATTTATTCTCTAAATATATTGATGGTTAAAAAAGTATATTGGTTTGTTTTAGAATATTTATTAATATTTTAGTTTAATTCATACATAATCAAACAATTTTTTGAAAATAATTACACATTACACAATTTATATCAATGAACTACTGGGGCTCAATATAGAATACCTCAACCTTTTTATTTGTTGTTGATATACGTAACATAATTTATCTGAATAAATAATGATGTGGAGCTTAATAAAGGGAAAACCACACCATGTGTATTAACTCGAAGTAAAATCATTTGGAACATCTTGACCTGTTGGGTCAAAGTCAATCACACTGGCGCTGAGACTACAGAGTGTCATATGGTACACATAACCAATTTTGTATCTTTTTTTAGTAATTATAGTCAGAAATTCTAGTACTATGCACATGGATAGGGCTACATATTTTGTAATATTTACATAATTTAATGCACTTGCTTGAAAAATATACTATCTAGTACAGCCCAGTCGATACAGCTAATATTGAAAATAAAGTTGAACAGAAATCAAACTCATTGCAAATTTAGTCATTAAAATTAAAATTTCAATTCTATATACAGGGCCATGCAATTATTTCCACTGTTATAAAAGTAAAACAATATTAAAATATGACTAACTGATCATCTAGATCAATAGAAGCATTTTCATCAATTATGTGTCCACTTTATATAAAACATTAAACAAAACAATTTACAAATAAATATTGGGGCGTGGGGGTTGAGAGATTCGAAAATAATCTAGTATTTTAGGTGAGATTGGAAGTATTACATTCCATATCCCTAATTTTGAGTTGCTCATCTTAATTTTAATTATTACTTATCTTTTGCATGTTTTAATATTTATTTTGTGCGAGGGAAATCTATCCAGTTATTAAAGATAAATTTATCAAATTTTGTTTAAATAAAGCAAAATTATTTTTATATCTGAACACAGGCAATTAAGTTATTAGTCATAAATAGTAAAAGTATTATTTAAAATAGATTTTTTCAAACTTACGTTGTAAGCCAATTTTCTTCTATTGCCATTTTGTCTCTGTATAAAAAGGATGTGATGACTGGAGCCAATTATATTTGTTTGGGACTATAATTTTTTGCCAACAGCCACCAATGCTGATTAAATATAGAGCTTGAAACCTTGTTGCTATTTAAAGAAAGTACAATATTGTGATCACATTTTTAGTTGAAATTGTATCATAAACAAGAACATTTATCATTTTTTCCTGAAATTTTCAAGATAACAGCGAATCTTTCCCAACTCTTTGGTTGGAAACAGCCAATTATCACTAAATTAATTGATACTGCCTTTAGTCAAAAACTCACCTTCATTCTCTGGATATTTCAACTGAACTTGTTCATTACCACAGCCAGCCACAAAACAATCCATTATATCCATTGATTGGTTATATTCTGATTTTTTATGTAATGTTTGTAATTATCAGTTTTGTGCTTACGTGAAAACATTAAATTCTAGTAACGATTATATGTGTGCATACCGTATATAATAAATAATACATCCACATACACACCACAGTGAGACATTGCATACATTGTGTGTATAATGGTTGTATGTGTGTGTGCAGATCCGTAGTGTGGCCGCACCTGAACTGTGTGTAGACACTGAGAACAAGGGGGGAGACCAGAGCTTTGGGCTGAAACCTTGCATCAAGGATAGTCGGGGCCGGTCTGGGGAACAGGTATGCCATCTGAATAACACATAAAAAATATCACTACTAATTACAAATTTATTTGCATGTTTGCTTCAAATTGTTTCTAATATTATTTGTTTCATCCCCACCAAAAATATTAAAGTCTGAGTAAATTCTAAGGGCATTATTTAGTTAATTGTATATTATTATTTAGGTGAAAATTTATTAGTTTAAGTTAAGATAAAATTATGCCAACAGGGAAATTTTGAGTTTGAGAGGAAGTTATATAATTTCAGTTTGAGATAAATTTTGGATGTTTGGCTAATTAATTAGGTAATTAGGATCAAACTTAATTAGTAGACAATCTTGGAAATCAGAATAAATGTATCATTTCACCACTGGTGAATTTTGTGTGTGACAGTTAATATTTTTGTGGGGGGTCATTTTAAATTTAATGAATAAGATTTTAAGCTCCATAAGCCATTGGTTAAGAAATTGACAGGATCACAGAGTGAGCTGATGAGCTGAAAAGTGAAATTTAAGTTATCTAAAGAAGTTAATTTAGATATGCACTTAAGTGCATTATCACAGTAAGTTAAGGTAAGTGGAAACATGAGAGGCCATATGTGTCTTGTTTTCAAGCATTTCAAGATGGGAGTTTTCAGAGGTATTTTGTACAAGCGTCGTTAAAAGACAGTTATGAGTTTCAAGTTTAAAGATGGCCCGAGGGCATCAAGCAGTGTTGAGGAGTTAAGGTGTATCCAGACATGGACTTAGCTATGTGCAAGCCATGGTTAATTTTTAGTAATGGTGAGTCAGGGAACCGCCAAGGATAAGATAGGTGTTCTCAACTATAGTGGTAGCAGAGGGCAGCCTATGAGTGATGCCAGTATCAAATGAGGCCAGGCAGATGTTTTCCACCAATGTATGTGATCAGTGTCAAATGATATATCTGGATTGAAATTGACATATTAAGGAGATTATGAAGAAGTTTGAAAGGGTATTCTGTGATTGCGTAAAATAGCGCTCAATACTAATGCAGTAGCAAAATGTCTTAAAGAGCCAATTAGGGTGGGAAACCCTATTAGATGTATTGGTTTTTAATTACAAATTTATTTTGTTTAAGTGCCAAAGGTGACTAGGCGACATTTTAAAAGTTTTTTGGCCAACAGATACATTTTTTTTCATTAATGGAAAAAGTAATTAGTGATTATCCAATTAGAAACGTAAAAATAGTTTTAAATATTTTATGAGAATGTGATATATGATTTAAAGCGTACTTTATGATTCAAAGATTGTTTTCTATAAATTTTAATTATTTTAAACTCCATAAGGTTAGGGTAAAATAATATATTTTCTATTGCTCACATAAACAAGTTGACATAAAGAAATTAGAAATAAAGTGAAAGTTATAGGGTAGGTTGACCCTGAAACTAAGCAGCTCTATTACTAGCGAAGGTAGACAAAAGTGAAAGGTTAGGTTGACCTTGGATGATGAGCCAGTGTTATTTAACAAAAAAAAAATGCTGAACATAACAAAAATAAATGTTAATATAATTAACAATAAATGTGGATTGATTATGTGATAGTGTAATATACCTCTCTCAATAGCAAGTCATTAATAGTTCTATGATAATAAATTAATTAGGTCACATTAATTAATAAAAATTAATTAAATCAATAAAATTTAATAAAAAATTGTGACCCCATTTTTTCAAATTAATTCAAGGTTGTAATTAGGAGTATGTAAGATAATTTTATATTAAGCACAGTTTAATTAATCGAACTTATGTTGTACAGAAAGTTTACTGTATAGAATTTGGCGAACAATGATTGATTGAATAATAAACACAACACATATAAAGATTCGAGTTTTAATAGAAATAATTAGTTTATCTGATAATTAGATTAAACATTTTATAAAAATAATTTCTACATTTATATTTTATTTAAGCATTTCAAAATTTAATTTGAATTTAAGGTACTTTGAGGTAATTCAGCTATCAACTTATATTAATTTTCAAAAATTTTTCAGTCTACACAATTTAATTAGATTTGTATTTATTAAATTGAAACTTAACCTAATTTTACCTAGTCTCAAATACAAAGTTAATTATTCAACCAAGGCAATTTAAAATTGTGCTAGAATTTTGTTGTTGTCACCATTCTAACAACAGTGCAACGAACATTGCGGCAATTTTTCAGTGTAAAAAAAAGGAAAAAAACTAGATAAATAATAAAACAAAAATTTCCTTCTCTCTATTCACTAAGAAAACTGAACATTAAAAATAAAAACAATCTGTTATTAAAACATATAAACAGTCTATCATAACTATTGCATTGTTATACAAGTAATTTTAGATCATTGCTTACACACATACACAATTTATTTAAACTTACACTCTACAAATTTATTCAGGCTTAATTTTAAGAATAATAAAGGTAAAGTATGACATAGCTCTTGCACAGTATGAAATTTGCTTGTATCAAAATTCATTAAATTATTTAAGATACAAGCAAATGGCGGGTATTGTAATGATACTGTTTTGGACTTCTCTCATATATTCAAAAAGTCATGGATGAAGTGTATTTTTTATTTAAAGAACTGTATGTAAAGTTTCCTTTTAATACTGCATTTTCAGATTTAATTTCAATGCACTACGTCTTAAAACTTTCTTTCTTTTAAAGACCAACTCCATTACATTTTGAAAATCATGTGACATGCTGGCTCCCTTTACCCAATAGGAAGCTAGCCTTCACAACATCAGGTTGCCAGGAGTTTTTCTATTAGTTTTGACACTGGGGACAAGTGGTTCAAGAAGCAAGGGTAGGTCATATATAAGTCGCTTGTGCATATGAATCTATGTCAGTACCAGCAACACAGAGTAATACAACAGTGCCAGTAATATATTAATACATAGTGTTACAGTAGACAGAAAAACAGTACAAGAACTCAGTAATATATCAGAATACAGAGAAAATCAGTGCCAGTAATATATCAGAAAAACAGTGGCATAGTAACATAACTTTACACAGCACACAGTACTCAGAAGATGGAACATGTAATATAACAGAAAAACAATCTGTAAATTAACAAAAACTTTAATCATTTAATATCATATCTTCAGTATCGAAGGTGTAATCATTCAAATAAATCACGTGCAACATTAATAGTCTTGCTAATTTCATAAGAATAATTTTCAAATATAATCAGATCACATAACCATGTGATAAGTGTGTATTAAGGCATGTATGCATCATCATCTTAAAACCTGGTATCATTCACATCCGCAGGAAATATCACAATAAATCCAATATTGATATAATTGATGCCTAATCGTGGGCCAATATAACTATAATTGGTGCTCAATCGCGGGTCAAATATCTCAATAAAAAACCCATATATCCATAGTGTTAATAGGAGAAAATCTCCCTTTTGTTAATGTTATCACAGTTTACGGATCTAAATAATTTTTGGAGCATACATCATCAAATTATTGGAAGTCTTGTTTTTTCCAAGCAATAAAAAATTTGGTTGATTTGATTTGTTTTTAATTTTCAGTTATATTGAATGGATTATATGAAAAAAATGTCAACACTTAGTTTCTATTTCTATTTTATATTCTTCTATTCTATTTATATTTCCTCTTCTGTTAATAATTTTTTCCAAGATTCAGATTTGAGATTCAGTATTTGAATGTAAATTGAATATTTGGATTTAAGATTCCGATATGTAAAATAGTAGCTTTGACCCAACTATATTTGTTATATTTGAATATTTCTGAAAAAATTGTAGATCTTCAAATATACCCAGTTTGTTTATTACACTCTACATGGTCCAGTTTTCAGTTTTAAAAAGGGGTTCCTTGCTCAAGCTATGACAAGGGTATTATAGAAGATACAAATGCTCCGTACACTTGTATACAAGATATAAAGCCATTGTGGAATCCAACAGCTATCCCTCATTTTGTTCTATTAACATAGTTAAATTATTCACTTCACATTATAGCTATTATGGATTTTTAACTAGAAACATTTACTTGCTGAAAAGTAAATAAAACATCAAGGCCTTATTAAAATAATTGGATTTATTTTGTAGGGTAATTATTGGTTATCTTGTTTGGTTTGGCAATAACAAGGTTGTGAGTAGTTCAAGCTACAATGTTGTTCCTTGGAATATTTATTTAAAGGTTTCTCAGTAGTGTAAGAATGTTACAAAAAGAAGAACAAGCTCAATCAAATCGGAGAACACTCACCCTCTGCCCTGTTAAACATAAATACCGGAGCACATGTGCCGCAACCCCCTCTTCCTAGAACTCAATCCCACTGACTAAATGGAGATACAATCTGACGGTCCACTCATGAAGGAAGCCCCGCCCAGAAACAAACGAGTGACGGCAACACCACCAGTGTAGTTTCTCTTTCCACCGCCTGGATGGTTCCAGGAGTTTCTACGAGTTGCTAGAGTCACCGCTATCCTTCCTAAGTGCTGCTTGTCTCCCCTCATCCACTCTATTTTTGGCCTCCCTTTGTGGGCATGTCATGTATTTGTATCGGCTATATATTGCGATGTTTCTTTTACATAGTTACTCATTGTATCACTGGTTTACTAGGTGAGAGCGGCAATTAAGCTTGGACTTAATTATGTTATTCAAAATTCTCTTTCAGTAATACTATGGGGAACCTTTCAAAATTATTAATTTCGAACTTGTCAATTTAAATTTCTATTTCGGAATGGGTTTTTTGGTATCACCATCGTTGATTTGCAACCACATATCCTTTTGTATTTTTCCTGTTAGGGAAACCTTCCGTTCTCCTATGAAACGTAACTTCTGTTTCGCTGCTTGTGTCTATTTGCGCTCTTGCCGACTGTCTGATTAGCAGTTGATGTTTTTTGGGAATATTTTAACTATGTTTTACTTAGTTTAAATTAACCTATGGTTATGTGGGGACCGAGCACTTTAACTTTCAGGTATGTGCTCTATCTTTAACTTTTTAAAACTTATGCTATGTGGTGGTAAAACCAAATAGGTTTTATGTGAGTAAATAATTGCTTAATATTCTAAATTTATATTTAATTATGTGGGAATCAAGGAATCTGACTATAAGCGATATGCTTATTAAAATAATTGGTTTGTAGAATAATATTTGATTGGACGAGAAGCAAGATCTTAAAATTTAGTGAAGCGCTTTGTATCTTCAAGAGCATTAATTATATTAGATTGCTATGATAAACCGGAATAATTTGGTTCCATAGATTTATTGCTTATCACTTAATGTCTTTAAACACCTGTTTGGGCTGAGCAAATATATTTTTAGTATTGCTCTAATTAAACTTTGATGTATTTGGGCATTGTTTGGCTTTTAAGATACTTTCAAGAACATAATTTATTATGTACCTAAACTTCAGTTACGTTAGAGTACTTATTATTAGCGCATGTGTGTAAGGCACTTAGTAAATGATGCTGATATTGCATGCATTGGGGACTTTAATTGTACTGTCCAAAATACCTTAGCCATTAGACGGCGGGTTTATTATATTTGGAAGTTGTTTCTTTATCTCAAAAGACATTATGATAGTACAAATTATTGTCGCCAGGTGACTATATATAATAAATAGAGTTTAATTCTGCTTTTGACCTTTGAGTTGTAACTTGTTGTGGACTATCCTTGATGGT
This sequence comes from Timema californicum, assembly GCA_902141385.1. Classification (NCBI taxonomy): domain Eukaryota; kingdom Metazoa; phylum Arthropoda; class Insecta; order Phasmatodea; family Timematidae; genus Timema; species Timema californicum. The sequence goes on from CABFOW010003427.1 coordinate 56,490, forward strand.
TGTTATATTTGTTTCTCACTTTAAACTTAACTTGGCGAGCATACTAATTAAACAATATGTTTATATTGAATTCTAGTCATATTTATTATATGTTATATTTAACTACAAATCTGCGACTTGGCTTGCCTTGGGCGGTACCTCGGCATTTGTAATATTATTTGTATATCTTATATTTCCAATATGTCAAATAAAATAAATACTGTTATTCTCTGGTAACTCCTTGACTATTATTTATCACGCTTCCTGGCAAGCTAATATAGTTACAGTAGATACAGTTGGTATAGGCAATTTTTACAGTAAGGCAATGTAACTAATTAGGTAACAACTTGCATATAATTTCAAGTGGTGATTTATGAGAAATATATTAATTATTTGGTTTTTCACAAATATTGAAATCTAATTTACAAAGTTGTTTGAGGCAGCGCTTCAACTGTTGAGTTGAGGTAAAATCAAGTACTTATCAAGTAAGTTAAATTTTTTGTCTAGTTTTAGTTTTGGTTGGCACTCAGATTAAATGTTGGTCATGTTTAATCTAATTTGCCAGTGATGTTGACGTTAAGCATTAAATTTTGGTGGTGTGTTCTGAGGGTTTTTCTCCTAAATGGTTTCCTACTTTACCTCCTCAAAATAATGCAGGTACGTTTACTTTAAATTCCACCTTATTCATCACTACCCCATTACAATTAAACAGAGATAACCCAGACCGAGTAGTAAGACACTTGAAACAACATAATGATACTCTACATAATAACATTAGCGCCATCACATATACCAAACCAAATATATTTTAAACACAATGTTTCTCTGGCCAATCCAGCTTCTTTAACTCTCAGAATCTGGTATTATGTGTTGATTCTTCACCGTAACATTTTATATCCATTACTGTTTCCAGCCTATGGCCTGGGTCTGTTTTTTTATTCAATCCATATATTCTCCACTACCAGTTGGCTAAGCCTGTCATAGATTCATATGCCTTATAATCTATCTTGAGACTAGGGTAAGCACAACATCCAGTCCTTGGTCGTTAATTTATCAATGTGAAAAGGTAAACCCATATTTCTACCAATGATAAATTTTTGGCCCTGCTGGGAATCAAACCTGGAACACATAGATCAGTAGGCAGACACACTACCAAATGAGCTAAGGTGTTGAATCCTGTAGCATATATACTCAAAGAATATAATGTGATTCAATTATGACCTAGCTTACTAGCTCAACTAGCCTTATTTCCAACTATTATCATAAATATGCTAGTTTATTTCCTTAAATTGTTTAGTTTTCATACAGGTTTAATAGATTAAATAGTTATTAGCTCAAGTGTAGCACTAAAATAAATTCATCAAGCCTGAGTTTAAAGTATCTTCAGAATATAGCTATTACCTGGTGTGCTTTCTATGTGCAGTCGTTTGTATTAACCTGGCACAAGGATGTGCGACCAAAGGGGCGTACCATGTGTTGGGATGTGGCGAATGTGCAAGATAAAGCATCCATCTCCTTGTATGCCTGCCATGGTATGCAAGGCAATCAACTGTGGAAATACAACACGGTGAGTAACATTTAAAGTTTTAAATACATTGGCTTAATTACTTCTAGACACAAGAAACATTGTCAGACCCTTTGACTTAGTTTAATAGTGTACTATCACTTAACAATCCAAGTTGATCTTGAGGTCATGTTTAAAGGGCTATAGATGTTATTATAGATGTCGCTCTTGGTATTTGAGAAAATGAAATGGATGCTTGAGAAGTCGATATGGTTGCTTGAGAAGTCGATAAGGATGTTTGAAAAGTTGATGTGGATGTTTTAAAAGTCAATATGGATGTTTGATAAGTCGATATGGTTGCTTGAGAAGTCGATATGGATGTTTGAGAAGTAGATATGGGTGTTTGAGAAGTAGATATGGGTGTTTGAGAAGTATATATGGATGTTTGAGAAGTAAGATATGGATGTTTGAGAAGTAGATATGGATGTTTGAGAAGTAGATATGGATGTTTGAGAAGTATATATGGGTGTTTGAGAAGTATATATGGATGTTTGAGAAGTATATATGGATGTTTGAGAAGTAGATATGGGTGTTTGAGAGTACTTACTTTTAAGAACTACCAAAAACATAGCTTTGATGAATATTAATGAACTTTAATTTTTATTTTTTACTTGACAAACATTCTTTATTACCTGCATTGGTGATCGCATGATCAAATATGACATTCTCATGTTAGACTGGATTGCTGATGGGAAGGGTATCAGGGTTTGAATCTCATTCAGGTGTACTCATTCCTGGTTTGCTACTCTCCCTCCATAAAAATATGAGTATATTTATCCTAAAATTCTACCCTCCTCATCTTTATTCTATTAGCATAATTAATGTATTCTTATAATCTGAATGGGTGATGAGATGCAAAAAAAATTGTTCATAATATATTTTATATATAAAAACTAGATTATTCTTCAAGCGACGCAGCTTCAAATATTTTCAAAAGTCATTCAAGGTCCAAAATTTTATCCGGTCACGACTTCTGAACCCTCTTTTAGTTGAGCCCCTTCCCCCTCTCCCACACACTTTCAAAGAGCGTCCTGAGACCTGCCACCTTCTGAGCTAAGGGTACTTGGTTCGATTATGGTCATGCCTGATAAAATTATCATTAACGAAATCAGGATTACCCTTGTGCTGTAATGATTTGAAAGCTGGGGTCTTATTGTAACTGTTAAATAGTTTGTAATAGCATACACTGATATAATTAGTTGTTAAATAAAGTGCATATTATTATTATAAGTTTTAAGAGCGAATATATGTAAGAAATAATGTAAAAATACCTTAAATTAGTTCTTATTTTTTGTAATGAGGAGATTCCCATACTATACCGATTCATTGAAACCAGCCAGGCTAGTAACTGGATACCTAAGTTTATCCCTCGTTTGTGGCTTTGGTGGTAACTGGTTGATGTCTCGACAAAGTGTCATCTCTGGGCGACGTTGTATTCAGACACGTGTGAGTAGGGGTAGGAAAATGTCAGCGAGAGTGTCCTGGAAATATTAGTCATGGTGGAACAGAAGGATGTCCTGGCAACGTGAGCCACAGGGGAACATGAGGAAGTCCCGGCAATGTGAAATGCGGTGGGGAGGTAGGGTGACAGTTCTGGCAATGTGATTTATGGCGGGGTGGTAGGATGATGGTCCCAGAAATGTGAGTCGCAGTGGGAGTTAGGGTGATGGTCTCGGTGGGAGTTAGGGTGATGGTCTCGGCAACGTGAGTCACGGTGGGAGTTAGGGTGATGGTCTCGGCAACGTGAGTTGCCGTGGTCGGTTTGGTGATGGTCCCGGCAACACAAGTCGCGGTGGGATGTAAAGGAGCGAGAGGATATTATACAATATTGCTCTTTCTGATTTTTGACAATTCATTTTTGCTCTTTCAAAAAAGGTGGCACACCCAGGTTGGGTAACCACTCAGCGACTAGCCTCTGATCTAGGAACCACCGTGTTAAATACCCTCTGCTGCTGCCTGGCCTTGTCCACTGGGAGAAAATAAGAGTTCTCATTGGCGCGTGAGAACGTGAGATATAATGGCCGCCAAGTGAGCCAATAGAAAGGGAATTTCTTATTGACACTGAGTACAGTATGCAACTCGTCACAGATGGCTCAGAGAACATGAAGTGTAGAGCGGCCCAGGCAATAGAGAGGGTGGTTGGCACGGTTGGTGCAAGTGCGGGGAAAAGATGCAAGGGCCGAACAGTGAGGCATAACTAGCTTACCCCGCTTCCCTTGTGCCTCAACTGACCTGATCGGAAGGTGACAAGTGGGTGTAATGAAACAATGAAAATTTGAAAGAGATGGCTAATAATACGCTTACTGCCGCAAATGTTACTCATTGTGAATTAGGCAGGAACTAGGACTTAAGTACACATTTCTGAAGGTGTGCTAGGATTTCTAAAGCAAACCCTTCCTTTAACAAATACTAACTTGTTATGGTATGATGAAATAAATTTCTTGCATTCAGATTATTTGGCCTTAGACGGAGCGGAGGGAAGGGTACTTTACCCCACTCCATAATTGATCACTTAGAAGGGAATTTTTAGTTAGTCAATTTTGTTCAACCTCTTCTACACACTTTATAGACTTATTAAGAGAAGTAAAATTTACACATTCTTGCTTGTACACCCACTTTTATGCTCAATATCACTCTCGATCACACATACACTTTTTATTACTTACACACTTTCACTTAAACTCTCTCTTACCTGCACTCTCTGCCTATACTCTCTCACTATGCACAAACGCTCACTCTTTTTTATTCACACCCACTCGCTCTTACATATTCTTTCTCACACTTTTCCTCAAACATTCTCTCTTACTTACACTCTTTCTCATATACACACTGTCACTCGCTTTCACATACAATTTCACTCTCTTTCACATACAATCTCACTCTTTCACTTCACTTTGTTTCTCTCTCACTCACAATCCCTCTCTCTTTCCCTCACTCACACACTCTCTCTCTTTCCCCCAGTTATGCTCATCTTGTTCACAGATAAACTCACTATTTCTTTTGCAGGAACACCAGTGGTTGGTCCACGGAGCCAACCCAAGATGTCTTGATAGCAATCCCGGCCGCCAGACCCTTTTTGTCACAACATGTGATACCAACTCGATCACGCAGAAGTGGAGGTTTGAACACGTCGACTTGAAGGCTTTGGCTAACTGGGACCATACGGGCCCCAAATAGTTGACACTCACTTCTCAACACTCCTTCAAACTGGCTCCTTTAACCGACAACAGAGATTTGGTTGCTACTTCTTCTTGGGGCTTCATTTTTAACAAGCATTTAGTTTTAAATATGCTGTTAAAACATTTTTAAAGTCACAATTACTAAAAAAATTTTTCTCATAACGATTTTTTATACAATCTTTTACGAAAATTTTGAACAAATTTGTCAGTTTTATCGCCTAGTATAGATGCATCGACATAAATATTGATAAATCTATATCAGAGGAATAGCTTTACATTGACAGCATATCAATCGATAGTATTGGGGGATCAAAAAACTTAACTTCAATTCCTCTTTTAGGAAGTTGCATTGCACGTTACATACTCCTCCCTGATGAGTTCTGATAGAATGAAGCCTAGGTCAGGGGATTGGGTTGTTACAATCAATTTTCTTTAGGAGGCGACCATTTACTCCGTGTCCAACGGAAGCGGTGTAAAGTGTGAACTGTAAATTTTTTTCACTGTAAAAGCCATATTGTGTTCGTCCCTCTTATATATTTCTATCTACCTTTCCTATACCTTATTCTAAATACAATATTAACTTCAATGCACATTTTCTCTCAAAAATAACCAATAGTATTGGTATATTAAATTGTCTATAATATAGGCTGCCTTTTCTAACTTAATTGTGTATTTATACATAATACACTTTTAATTAAAATATAATTAATTACCTACATAGTGTTCCATGATCTTTTGGATGAAAACGTTATTTTATGAGGCTTTGTTATAACTATGAATCTAATCATTGTAAATTATTAGAGCCATGGTTGCTCGGTCAAATTATGAATGAAAAATATTTTAGTTACATATTTTTGATTTCTTTAACATCAATAGGCCTATGTTACAGAGTCTTATCTTTTTTGAAAGTGCAAAAGAAAATTGTTACTCCACCTCTATTTTTGTAATGTTAATATCTAATGGTTACAAGTTCAAAACTGATACTTGATTTGAAACAGTCTTAGGCCGAATTTTATAATATCACGTTATTCCATTTGTAAGGGCTCAACATAATATTAAGTATTCTTAATTGACACCTGAACATGGGAATTGAACCCCATGCTCTAACTGTTGACCTATAAAGAGTTGTTCCGTACCCAGGGTAATTCTTAATTCATATTTTAAGGTAGAGTCTGTTATGAACTTGCGGAAATCATTGGCTACATCTGAGCTATCAATTAAGATAATGAGCTATCAGATCACACAGTTACCTTGTACTCGAGAGGGAGTGAATAGTGAACCTGGACATGGGATGACTCCTGGATGGCTCAGTGGTTAGAGCATTGACACAATAAGTCAAATATCTCACCTTTTTAACTGTATATTATTTTGTTTGTTTTTTCATTTATTTAAGCAATTTAACCTGCACTTTTTGAACTGAGTGGTTATATCAACACCAGACTTATCAACTAACTTAAATTTAACCCGCTTCGGTGGCCGCATGGTCTGAGGTGTTATGCTCACAATATACAAGACTGCTGATAATGGGGGGGATCATGATTCGATCTTATACGGGTGTACTTAGGGTGGTTTTTCTCTAAATGATCTATCCCACTCTCTCCATGCCAATATGGGTACTTTTCATCTAAATTAAACCTTCTTCACACTTAACCCATTAGAGTAAAAAGTACATAAGCTTATAACCTGAATAGGTAGTAAAATGCGGTGCTAAAAATCTTAAATTTGGAATAGACCCAACATCCAGCCCCCAGTCATTAATTCATTGGTGTCAAAGGGGAAACCCTCATTTCACCAATGATATATTTTTTGGCCATGCTAAGAATTAAACTTGGGACCCTTAACTCAGTAGAAAGACATGCTACCGACTGGACTAAAGTGTCGTACTTACATTATTTGTCAAACTACAGCCCCAATGAATAGAGATAAGAGTATACAATGTGCAATTCATCACCGATCACCAAACAAACACAATAGAAGGCAAACAAATAACCTCTTTTCAAGAAGCTCAGATTGCAACCCATATATCATCATTACAATCATCTATTAAGATAAAATTTTGAATTTGGACTCTATTAAATAGAAATAATCTCAAAAAGTTGTTTGAAAAATTATTATAATTAAATTTGAATCAATAGTTTCTAAATTATAGCTATGAAACAAACTCAAAAATCTAAATATATATATATATTAGTAGTAGTAGTAGTAATCTACAACCCCCCCATAATGTGTACTGTTAATCGAACAAGTGAGTCAATTTCTGAAATTTCAACAATCAGAAATCAGGTCAAGTAATTAGCATTTCCTTTTCAGTGCACCTCTAATATTTAGTCACTCAAAATTAACATTTTGATCAGACAAATTCAAAAATGTTTTAAACCATTTCAATTTATGTGTTGTATTTTTATATTAAATGTGCTATTTGTGACTAGTTATAAACTATTGTTAACTGAAGTGTGTCCAGAAAAAAAAAAGTATTACAGTGAGAGACAAAGCTACTATATTGTCTTATCAGTAGGTCATATTCTAACTAAATTGTTGTGTATATTATTGGCAATTATTTTATGTGTTTGTGTCATAACAAATTAAACTGCAGCACTTTTAAATGTTGTCTTTTGGTGAAGTGCTGATTTATTCTTTCGTGCCATGGTTTACTTGAAATAAGACTGGTTGAGCGCAAAATGTCTTTCAAGAGAATTTAATCGCACCATAAATGGTGTATTTCAAGATTTGCCATACTTTGACAAATCACTAAGCGAGTGTGATACATTATTTAGCAGGTATTCTCTTGATACATCCTATTGGCTCAACAGACAAGTGATACCACTCACTCTAGTGTGCCCAATCTTGATAACTAGCTGTCTTAGTGCGAATATGTGTGTATGTGTAGTTCTAGATAGTTGTGTCATGTAGTGATGTGAGACATGGGGTATACAGGGTGTTTTCTCACCTAGGAAATATACACATCTTCCGTCAGTGATAGAAACAATAGCCACTTGTGAAATATAGTTGGATTGGACCTCACACATGTTAAGTTTCACCATTTGTGGACAAATATGTTATATTAAAGATGTTACGTAAACTATTTTGTAAATGAAACTTAAAATATAAAAGTGTTTACTTTTTAGTTCTCTTTAACTTGCTTGTATGAGTTTATTCTCTTATTAAACTATGTAACAATTTAACAACATAATTCGTTACAACATCTAGGTTTTCTATTATCTTTACCAAGTAAAGCAAATCATTTTACAGCATAAGTGTATTGAAATATAATTTTTTATTAAAGATAAGTAGACCCAAACAGTTGATGTTGTTAACCAGGGCTCGGATTTTTATGAAGTTTAAACCCATAAAATATGTACATAAATATGTAGCAAAATCAGATAAAATATGTTGTAAAATTTGTAATAATGTGAAAATATGTAACATTGAATAAACATTTTTTCCCATGTTGATAATACATACATATATTATTGAAACAAAATTAATTTAATGGCTGCAAATTTCTGAAGGAACTAATAGAAAAATATTTTTCTAAATAGACTTACATACAATTACTTTTTTAATCAGTTGTACTTAATTATTGGTTTGTTTTACACAATTTAAATTGACCATTTATTAAAGACTTCAAATAATTGGCAATATATAACAGATTTAGAACTCATACAAATGCTACAAACTCCACTGTTGCCGGAATTTCGTAAACAAGTTAACATGGGACCATTTCGGATTTTTAAAACCCAGCTTTATATAGGTTTTTTCAAATCTAAGAATTCTGGCAACGCTGCATTATCTACACTTCACAGCACGAGAAACGTTTGAAACAAAGTTACGTTAAACCAACTGCAATCCTCTATGATGAGCCAGCATACCTGACTTGAACTTTCCTCACTGCCCTCCTTTAACTGGATACATTCCTTTATGAAAGTATAGGTTGCTTGAATATTAGTGACACATCATTTAAAAGTATTTTCCCAAAGAAATAAATAAAAATAATACCATGATAGAAAAACATGCAAAATATGTTATATTAAAACTGAAAATACATTTCCAAACAACCTCATTAGATGACATTTCGCTTTTCACATTTCTAATTGGCAAGATTAAAATATGTAATTACATAACCATCTGGGCTCTAGTGATAACGTGTTCTTAAAAGCGCTACAAAGACGCTTCAGGGCACAGGACATACATGTGTTTGTAGTCACTGTGATCATCTCATATTATAATGTCATTAACTTATTTCGGGATCATGATTTTGGATCTTATTTATTTAATATGGAAGTAACATTTTCAAATTATAAAATAGAATAGTTCACATTATTTGTAGATAAGATAATAATTTTAAAATATATTATTGGTTTATTTAGCCATGAATTAAATGAACATTTATTCTTGTGGGTCTCTACTTGAACAGAAATGAATATATGTTTTTTGCTTCATCATATACTCTTTTGAAAAGCGTTTATGATATTTTATTTGTAGATATCCTCTTTGTATATTAAATTTGTATATTTATTTTATATTTTCTTTAACATTCAGTTGATTCCTATCTGCTTTATTACTTTCCAGTTTTCTTGTGAGAGTATATCATAGACTTGTTTCCTTAAAGAGATATATTATATATTTGCATTCACTGTTCTTCTTTTCCTGTGTTTGTCCGTAATATTATTCCTTTTACACGTGCCTTTCTAGTGTCCTATCATATTTTACCTTTTATTTTTTCTCCCTTTAGTGTTTTATGGTTTCCTCTTGGAAGTTGCATTGCGTGTTTCACACTTCTCCCTGAGAGTTCAGATAGAAATAAACCTAGTTCAAGGGCTTGAGTGTAAAATGGCAATTTGCTTAAAGAGGAAGCCAATAAATATTTGTACAGTGGCAGCAATGTAAAGTGTGAACTGTGTTCTTCATTTCATTGTAAAACCCATATTGTGTTTGTTCCCTCTTATATGTTTTCTATCCACCTTTACTGTACCTTCTTCCAAATATATATTACATATTTGTTTGAAGGGTTTTTATTTCCTTGAAATAGCTATTTTTATGGTTTAGTAAAACAATTAATGAAGTATTCTTATATATCAGTAATTCATAATTGTATTTAGTTGAAACATATCTTTGGATAATTTCCCCAATATACAAACCAATATATCACCTAAGGTCATATTGACACAGATTGTCCGTCCATGAATTGTTATTAATATGTAATCTAAAGTCATCAAAAAAATTTCATATCAGTTTAGAATAGACAGACCAATTCATGTATGGGTAATAGTTATTTTACTATTCATTTATTTTTTACTTTTGTGACTTAAAATGGATAGGTTTTAAAAATGTAATTTTTTAAACAAAATATTTGTAATGAATATTTCCTATTTACAAAAAATAATATTAATGTAATCTTATAATTTTTTATTGGTTGTATCCATTTCTTAGCTCATCTTTAACTCTAATGTGCATGCTTGCTAGGTTTCGTACCTTATTTCAATAGTATATTAAGAGATCTAAAATATCCAATCAACTTTTTAAAGTCACATATTTTTTTGTTATATATTTGTTATAGTTATTGTTTCATAGTTATATATATTACTGTGAGAGTGCTGAGTTTGTTATTTTATAAAATTATTGGCGAATGTATAAAATCACCAAAAGTAATAACCAATGTAACAAATAATAGCACTTATATACAGTTACCAGTGATTTTATAAAATTATAATGCATGCTGACAAAACTATAGATAATAAATCTAACCTAAACCAACCTAATCTAACTTAACTTAGCCTAACCTAACATAACCTTGACTTATTCATTCACCAGTGTCTAATGGTAATTTTATAAACTCACCAGTTATTTTTAAAATGTCCGGAAAGTGTGTGAAATAGCATAGACATTTCTTACATTCCTCAACAGAACCAGTGGGTTTGTAGATTCACTGGTGACTGTATCTACAAACCCACCACATTCATCAAGGACTGTATACATATTGTTATAATTACAACAATAATTTTATTATAAACTGATTGAAAAATAAATGGATAGGAGCCTAGCTTACCTTTGTTCATTGGTCTTGAAACTCTAATATTATTTATAATAACTAACACATTTACACTTAAATCTCTCACTACCACAGATATCTTCATATAGGTAAACAGTCAGCATACTCTATTGGTTATGTCACTGACTTTTGTGAGGATTGAAACTTCATTGCATCAATAGAGGAATCTAAAAGTCAAATAAGGGTGCAAATATAATACAATGTTATAAGTTAACACTTTTTTACTTTGTCATATCAAGAGAAAGTATTGTAATAATGAACCATGACATTATGAATTTTTACATTTTTTTTGTGTTCAAACTAGGGGGTCTGTAAGCTTGGGTTTTTTATTCGAGTTGAACTTGAGCTGAATATTTCTAAAAGCTCCCGAGTTCGAGTATATTCATAATTTTAAAATGTTAAGAGTATATATTTATTTTAAAAGTAAAATAGTATATTTAAAATGTCACCAGTCAAAACACATATAAAATATAAATATTACATGTTTAAAATTTGATATTTTAGAAATGTATGAAAATATAATGTTTTTGAAATAAGAATGACACTCATTTTTATAAATAGTAAATACTTAAAAAAAAAAGTTTAAAAAACAGAAATACTAGATTTTAAATTAGAAATGAAACTTTTAAAAAAGATGGTGACCTGGCGATTTAGGGGTAAAGGTCCTCTTTGTTGCGGGTACGGGTCTCAATCCTCGGTCCCGACACAAATTTATCTGATTGCCAAACCCTTCCTCTACCTCTGACAAGATGTGTATTCTCACATATGCAGCAGAAACATGGGCATTGAAGGGTGATTGTGAGATTAAATAGAGGACCTGCAGTTAAATGTGGGATCCGAACCAAAGTGGAGGCCTGGTATTCCACACATTCACACGTTGTGATTATTACATGTCATGTCACCAAATTAAAAAAAATAAAAATTCAGAGATAATTAATAAAATTAATCTTTAAGATTGAGTTGATGAGGAGTATCAAGGATTAGTTTTTCATGATAAAAAAAAATAATTTACTTATATTTTTACAAATACAAATCATTTGATGATATTTTACAAAAAAAACTTATTTTAGATTTTTTTTCGTTTCTTTAATACACTATATAAGAAAGTTTGTATCATTGGGTCAAATTATTTATTTTTAATGTAAAACACTGCCAAGATATTTATTTTTAATGAAAACATTAGAACCATTTTTAAAGTTCTTGATTTTTCCAAAAATCGATTTCCAATAAGCAGCCTTTATTTAACCTAGTAGCTAGAATGAAACCACTTACCATCTAACTATAAAGCTTGAATTAACTCTATCAAATTTTTTCAGTTGTAGCCCCAGGTACAGACTTTTAGAATTTAGACAAACAGAAAAGTAAACTGCATTTTTTTGAGCTCATAGGCACATCAAACATCTATATTCAACATATTCTTGAGGTTGAAAATGTTCACGATTGCACTACTTTCTTTGTATGAGTAAATAAAAGAAGCGAATCAATGCAAATAAGTAATAAGGTGAAAACTAAGAGTTTATCTTATGCTGCTGTTCAAGGTTTTATTGGGATTTAATAGCAGACACTCAGCTGAGTCACAGTCTTTAAATATAAGATACTAGACCCCCCTCCTCCCCCATTATTATTTTCAACACACATATTGAAGAATCATCATAGGCTCTACCATAAAATATGAGTGACTATCAACATTTTTGAGGAATAAATTAAATTTTCAAAATAAAATATAGCCTATGTTACTCGCTGATAATGTAGTTTTATATTGGTGAAAGAATTTTTAAAATCGGTCCAGTAGTTTTTTAGTTCATCCATTACAAAAAAAAATAAAAAAAAATCTTTCCTTTTTATAATAATAGTGTAGACTAGTGCTCTTCTCCATCGACATATTCAGCTCCAAGAGCTGCCAACTATTGTATGAAATAAGGCCCATTAAGCATTTTATAATGTCATTAAATAAACATAATAAAATTGTAGATAATAAATCACAAATAATAATAAAAACCTAAATTCCTATTTACATACACGTCAATATTTTAATACCACATGACATCCAACTCAGGACCATATAAGACACTCCTCTCCGCAAATTATGCAAAAGTTGATCATACTTTATTTATGTGGTTTGCCTTAAGATGCTAGCAACAAATGTTTAGGGGCCTATTAATTTTTAGACATACACACTAGGGGCCGGTCTTACGACTACTGGATGAATATTGCTATCGGGAGGTTAAAGTTAGCGACCTTGTAAAGGTTATCACCCACTTTAATAATTTTGCATACTATGAACTGAATTTATCTGCCAGATAGCTATCTGTAGGATAAATATATTTCTATGCAGAAAACACTAGGTTGGTACTGTTTTTACTCGTGTGCACATGGGTAACAGCCCTGCTACTACTGCTACAAACTGGATAATAGCTATAACTCTAAACATTTGTTATATAATGACAGCTAAATGAGTGCGAGGAAACAGATGGCGTCACGTGGGACAGAAACTAGGTTTTCTTGAAAGTATTAATTTTGCTGTCTGCCAAAATGTAGTCGATAGTTTGGTACAACGTTTACAAAATTTCATTTATTGTACTCACATTTAGATAATTTGTTCTTATATAACTATAACCCTACAAATAGCTTGTCAGTTTTTATAAAAGTGTGAATTAAATGTTCTAGCTTTATATATAGTCAGAGCCATGCTTTTATGGTGAATAAAAAAGCCCAATTTCGTTTTTAAATTTCCCAAAAGCGGTGAATAAGTGGTGAATTACAAAAATCCTATTTTTGCGACGAAATTATCGAATTAAGACAAAAGCGTTAAAAAAGTGGTTTTTACCAAACTTTCGTGATTAAGGTGACTTTGTTGGGTTAAAACTAGACTTCCAGGACAATGTTTGAAACAGGTAAACTAAACATATTGAAGTGAAAACAAAAAATTACATTTTGTTTGGACAAAACGGTAAAAAACACTAGACCGCAAAAAAATATGCTGTTAACTTATTAAAAAAGTAAGATTTAGCGGCCGCTGGTCCGGGAAAAGTATTTACAAGTCACAAAGACAAAATATTACACAAAAATCATCTTGTTACTTCTCAAAAATTGTGACTTTATTTTTAAATCTCAATTTAGTCTAGAAAAATACAAAATAGCTACTTAACATCACCAAATTGCAACATGCAGCTGGTAACAATGTTATCCACTTTCATTGTGGTTCTGTGGTCTGTTACTACTAACTATACCTAGAAAAAAATCGTTCTGAATCTGCATTTGAAATCGGCAGCCACAACGCTTGCAAACACTTTGTTGCGAAGTCACTGAACATACTGTCTGTCTTCAGCCCTAGCAGCACATTCTCAATTTTTAAACTTTCGATGCCATCCCTTTCTTCCATCAAAACTTTCAATTTTTATTTTTCAATATCCCAAAATATTAGCGTGAATGCCGAAAATCGCGATTATCGCGGACATAATTTAAAATCGCGAATATCGCGCTAAAACGCCGATTTCGCGAATTATCGCGACAATTCTGAGCATATATTTGCAATCAGGTTAACCTGAAATGTTAACACCTGAAAGAAAAAATTCCATATCTAACATTCGTGAATTATCGCGAACTCCACAAACGCAGGGCTCTGTATATAGTTAAAGCCTTAGCCTGTGCTTACTAAACACGTGAACCAAGGTTTTAACCTAAAAACAGATTCTGATTGGCAAAACCTCATGAAAAACACTACATCACTATGGCAACGACCCTTTTAACGTTCAAATAAAAGTTTTATGGTACTTAAACCTCTTGATAAAAATGTGATGGATAGATACATTTTATCTTGCAGATAAATGTTATCAAGTAGTCATTAGAGACAGTTTTAGCTTATCGACCAGATAAAAATATTTTTCGGTCAAATTTATATTTATCCAGGAGTCATAAGACCGGCCCTAAGACATTCTTAGCTTAGCTTAGATGAATAAATATAAATATATAGGCCTAATATACATTTTTTTAAATTTAAATTTTAAAATTTAGTACCATCTGTGATGACCCATTGAAATAAATAATATAAATTAATAAGTGTGAATTTATTGAAATATAATAAATCTGTTGTGTTGGATTTGAGAGTTTCTTTTCCCTCTTAAGTTATAGGACAATTTATTTATAATAACCTACTCTCCTCTCTTCTTAACATTATTTTAGAGATTTTCTAGAAGTTTGAAATGCTTTCTATATCAAAGGATATTCGATGAGCACGTTTGGTAGGGCTGCATAAGATAGATATTTTGTTGTTGAATGGTTTGGCAGATAACAGAATATAGATTTTATCTGTTCCTTACTAAAACTTGCATCCCCCCCCC